>SNQJ01S0046998.1:0-22979 GCA_010110895.2 Picea sitchensis | reverse complement strand
GGTGATGTTCCCTCCAGGGTATAGGGTGTCAAATTGCAAAGGATATAGACAAGGCTCTGCTTGGTTGAGGATGCAAACTACTTGGGCCATGGTTTATAATGCAAAGCACGAACCGGCTAAAGGCTCAATACGGCAAGAGAGGGTATGAGATGCAATCACAATTTAACGCCAAAAAATGTCATTTTTCATATCTTTTAGTCTAATTGGTGTGAAAAAGGGGTAAACTTGTGCCAAATAGATGTCTTTTCAAATCCAATTTATGAGTGTGAAGAAGACAAGTTCACTTAGCGATCTTTTCCATTTTTGTAGCGAGTCGGAAAAGAGCCTAACTGAGACTCGTGATCATTCAAATCCAATTTTAACGAGTGTGAAAGGGACAAATCACTCAGCGATATTTTCAATTTTTAGTAATGAGTCGAAAAAGAGCTTAACTAAGACTCGTGTTCTAGGAGTTCATGGGTGATAAGGCCACATGTACATGAATGAGAAATGAGGCTCACTGTAAATTCATGTGTCAAATTCTAATGGACTCTTGGTCCTAAGGAAAATCTCGGCATGGGTGCCAAATGACAAAGAGGTTCTAACTAGGGTACCCATGTTTGGTAAGTCTCTACCATTTATTAATGATGTTATGATAGCAGATGGAGGTTAATGCGTCGCAATAAATGGGTTCATACCTAAGGCATAAAAAGTGGTAATTGAAGGATAATGCAAAACTGCATGATGTAGTGAATACCTATCCTATATGCTAGGTTATGAATATACCTCCCTGAGGATACGAACGACCAACCATGACTTTGAAATCTATAAGAAAATTGGGTCAAAACTACAAAAACCAGCTTAAAACCATTTTTGAATTAGTCCATTAGACAAAATAATAGCATAAAACTATATCAAATGGGTAAAAATGTTTTATAAATAGTAATAAAATCACAATTTACTATGTCATTTCCATTGTCACCCAAAATAGTGTGATTTGCACTAACATACCTCCGGAATTCAAATGGCGATCGCGGGAGAAATAGGCAACGAAATTGCAAGATGTTTGGTCTAGGTAACTCTTCATCCCATCCTCTTAAAATTCAATGGTTTACAATTTTTAATTGGGCTCCATTTTTTTAGTTTTTAAGGGCGCAAATTGTGTTTTTTGGTATACACGGGTTCCTGCTAATATGTCACGTATACGACCAGATATACTCCTCTGTGTGAACTACAAGGGGCACATATCAGGCCCTACCCATGACTGTTCCTGTATAAACCACGTATACGTGCACAAAATGGAAAAAAAATAGTTTTTAACTCAAAATTTGATTTGGTTTTTGCAGGATGGTGTTGGAATGGAGGGAGAGAAAGCATGAGGAGGTAGATGTAGCAGTGGAAAGGGATCCGGTGGCTCAAGTGACATTGAAAAGATGTGGTCTATACAAGTTTTGGCCTCTCAAAGGAATGAGGGCCCAAGTGAAGTTAATGGAAATGTTGGTGGGCTATTGGGATCCAGATAAGGAGAGCTTTATCCTTGATGGGCAACCATTAAGGATTGAAGTAGAGGACATCTACTTCTTGACAAGACTTTCATGCCGAGGAGAGGTCATGGACCTTAAGTCACGTGGGGTTGGAAGTGGAATGAAGGTCGAAGAATACATCGAGGCCCACTGTGTTGTAGAGACTCCCATGATGGGAAGTCAAATCCCTATCCGGGCTATAGGTAACCTCATATTGAATATTATTGTTCTCGTGCTTACCAGGATTATAGGGTCGGCCTCACTACATCAAGCATCGAGACCGCTTATGTTTTAGGCACTGGACTGTGTGAGAGCTACCGTGTACGATTGGTGTACCTCACTCCTGACCAACATGAAAGGTCAGCTGACAGAGTGCAAGCAGGGGGCAAAGAGAAACTTCAGGTTTGCCTCTATCCTTTGTAGCTTATTTTTCAAGCAGATCCCAAGCCTGGGACCTAGAGTGGAGATCATTCCTAGAGGGCCACATGATCCATCTATGGCACGATGGGTTGAGTTCATGAGGCGGCAGGGGAGAGGTAGGGTGGTGACACCCTACAACAATGATTTTTTCTTCTGGTGGGGGAGACAAATCATAGCTCTAGATGACTATCCCTATGAGGGAATTGATTTCAGAGGTGATCTTGTTATGCGGCTTCCACCAGGAGCCGCCTATGGCGCCATAGGTAAACAATGTTTTTTATATATTTCATTTTTTGTATTTTTGTATGTATTTTTGTATTTTAAAAGAACAAAAATATTTTTTGGATGGTGTTTTTAAATATTAACTCAATACTTGTGTGGTTGTAGACGTGGGTCCGCAACGGCCAGAGGGATTACTATGACACAGGAAGAGGCACCGGGAAGATGAGGTGGTGGGAGGAGAGGTGGAGAGAGTCCTTCAGAACGTGCAGGGAAACCTGTCTCGTTTGATGCAGAGGATTCCTATGGTTCAGGTGGAGGATCTACCTGAAGCCATGCAGAGGCAGGTTGTCGATGTACCTAGATCATGGATACGAATCTTGTGGCGTCTCGCCAATGCCATGGTTTTCTATCATGAGACTCATCCGGCACCACAGGCGTAGATATCATAGGACATGTATATCGGTTGTATATGTATTTTTGAGGGGTTTAGCCCCAATTTTGTAATGTAAAACACCATATTTTTTGGAAATATAAAAAAAGGGATCTTCGGCTGTACTTATATCTTACAATGTGTACATTGATTTAATGGTCTTCTTTTCTTTATAAATGTGATAAATGCCAATCCAAAACATAATTAGCGTAGGCATCGGATACATGATTAGAACTTCTAGGAATGTGAAAATATGTAATAAAATCAAATTTTCGTTCTAAAATATGTACCCGTAGGAATTGACGGAGTAACGTCGGATCACACACATGGTAACGACCATTTAACTGACATATGACTAACTAAGAATCTAGGCGCACCTCTATAGAGCGAATACCATGTGAGATAGCATCGCTCAATAATTCTATAACGACGCTATATTTGGCCACATTATTCGTAGATGGCCCTAGGCATACGCCACCTAAAGACACCAGCAGACCCTCGGATGAGTAAATCACCCAAGCGGCGGAAGCTAAGTTCTATGTATGACGACTAGCTCCATCTGTGAATCCTATGTAGACCAAAGATTCCGTTGACATCTGCCAACAAAAGGGAAAACTCGATAAGGAAGCCAAAGACAAAAAGGGGGAAAAAGTGTATATACACTAAATTTACATTAGTATACAAAGGGTTTTGCCCAAGCCCAGGGCTCAAGCGTAATATTTTGTTAAGTAGAGCCCATTTCTGGGCTCAGCCAACTTATTCCCTTCATAATCTTCCAATTCGTAGGCTCCTTTTTCTAGAACACGTCACACGATATAAGGACCGTGCCACATGGGTCTAAACTTGCCTGCCCCTAGCGGTTATTTGGCTTGGTCATATAAGAGGACCAAGTCACCCTCGGCATACAACTGGGGATAGACAGACTCATCGTATTAAACCTTGACACGTTTCTTGTTTGCCTCGATAGCCGTAAAGGCATCACGACGCTGCTCATCAAGACTCTCTAGGTGTACCAGGTGTCACTCTAAATCCGAAATGTCAGGTAGGAGATCAACTGCCAATTTAAGAGAAGGGATTTCTCATTCAATAGGAAGTATCGACTCCACACCGTGTACTAACTGAAAAGGAGAAAAACCAATGGCAGTCTTAACCAAGGTTCAGTATGCCCAAAGTGCGGGATATAACATGATGTGCCAGTTGGAATTGCTCCGACTGACATTTTTTTGCAAAATGGTCTTGAGAGACTTATTGACAGCCTCTACTTGCCCATTTGCCTGGGGGTGATAAGGAGATGAGTGATCATGTTTAAACCCCAGCTTAGATGCTAGTTCTATCATCATTTCATTCTGAAAATGACTACCATGATTAGTTAAAATCTCACTCAGGATACCAAACCGAGCGATAATTTGGTTGAATACGAAAAAAGCTGCAGTCTTCCCATCGGATTTCACAGTAGGAATGGCTTTGGCCCACTTGGTGAAATATTCGACAACCATGATAATATGTTGATGCCCCCCAGTCGAAGTTGGGTTGCAATCAACGAAATCTATTCCCCACTTAGTGAAGGGATCGACAACAACGACTGGGTGGAGAAGGGCTGGGTGTGAACACATTTGTCGAGTGAACACCTGACAAGGGGGACACTTCTTAACTGCTTCAATACAATCTTTAAAGATGGTGGGCCAGAAGTAACCGGCTAGCAAGATTTTTCGGGTTGTCACAAGCCCGGATAGATGACCGCCACAAGCCCTTTTGTGGTAATCATTAAGGACTAACTCAACTTCTTCATGAGTTAAGCAAAGATGTAAGATTCTATCTATTCCTCGACGATACAAAGTGTCACCGATGATTGTATACTTTTTGGCTTGGTATCGAACATGTCGTCGATCATCTCGTGAGAGATGCTGAGTGAACTTCAAGGTTTGAAGGTATAAAACAATATCTCCATACCAGGGGTCGGATGACGAAACAAGGAAAATGTGTTCATCTGCGAATGAATCGACATGAATAACATCTTCGTCTAGTCGTGGGAAATTGGATATTAGCTCTGCAAAAACTAGTGATTTCTTGGACTTGGCTGAAGCAAAGTCGAGATCAAATTCTTGTAGGATGACAATCCATTTATTATATTTTCCGCCTATGATATGTCTAGTGAGGACGTATTGAAATGGATTACATCGTCAACCACAGTAGTTTTGCAAAGAAATATATAGTGTCGTAAACGTTGGACTGCGTGGACGGTAGCCAAAGCTAGCTTTTCAGCGTGCGAGTAATTTTGTTTAGGACCAACTAAATTTTGATTGAGATAGTAGATGACATGATCATGGATCTCATCATCCTCCTGAACTAGAACCATACCAATGGTCTCTTTAGACGCGACGATATACAACAAGTAATCTCTATTGTAATCTGGAGATTTCAGCAAAGGGGTCGATACCAAGGCTTTCTTTAAGGCGTCAAAAGACTATTGGGCTCATTCATCCCAGATAAACGGGGTGTCTTTATTCAATAGGAGCATGAAACCCTTAGTGATATTGGCAGAATTCATAATAAACCGACGCAAAAAGTTAGCTTTCCCCGGTAAACCTTGAAGTTGTCTAATTGTGCACGGGGGAGGCAACTGAAGAATTGCCTCAACCTTAAGTGGATCTACCATGATCCCTTTCTCAGAGACTAAGAATCCTAAGAGACAGACATATCTAACGCAAAAGATGCATTTATGAGGGTTGAGTCGGATTCTATAGTAGCGGCATCTTTCAAAAACCAGTCAAAGGTGCATAGCATGATCCATTCTCTTGCGAGAGTGAGCAACAAGATCATCGAGGTAAGCTTCGACTATGTGTTTGAGATCATGAAAAGTGACAGTCATGGCTCGTTGGAAGGTTTCTCTGGCATTTTTCAAGCCGAAAGGAATTTTCCAGTATGCAAACGTGCCCCAAGGACATATAAATGTCATCTTATGTTGGACTTTGGGTTTGATCTAGATTTGGTTATAGCCTAAAAATTCGTCCATAAAAGAAAATATTTCACTTCCCACACACTCATTGATAATCTGATCAATTAAAGGCATGAGGAAGTTATCTTTGGGACAAGCCTTGTTTAGGTCGCAAAAGTCCATACACATGCGGATGGTTCCTTGCTTTTTTATTCACGGGAACGGGGTTGGATACCCATTCGGTCAAGGGAGCTGGGTAGATAAAGATGGCATTAAGTAGCTTATCTACCTCTGCCTTAATAGCGGGGGCCTTCCTAGGATTAACAGCTCTAAGATGTTGTCGAATGGGTTTAGCATCCGGGTAAGTTCTAATATCATGATTAACAATATGGGGGTCGATCCCTGGCATCTCTTCATATGACCAAGCAAATACGTCTTGAAATTCTTTGAAGAGGTTGTTGTAGATCAGAGTCTCCTCTGGCGAACAATCTACACCTATATTTATGTTTTCAATCTTGCCAAGGGTACGAGAGATATCGATCTGGACGGTGGGAGAAATACTTACCATATTCCCTTCGGCGTAAATGTCATGTGTATCAAGTGGAACTACGACATGACCGACTATCTCACTCAAGGTAGATCTAAAATCCCCTTGCTCAATTTTTTCAAGACTTGGGAGAAAATAAGATCGATGATGCATATCGTCCCAAGGTCTCTTGGAAACATTCATGGCTTCAAGGATGGCTTCGTCTGAAGGCAAAGTCTCATCCAAGAATTCATGTGAACAAGATAACGAAGTGGCCCACACGGGCCTGAGAACTGGATCTTTCTTGACCGTCTACGAGGAAACTGGATCTTTGTTGCCGATAGTGGCATAGCCATGCCAGCATGCGACTGACCTTCAATCGATAAAGTCGGAGAAGGTAGGGTCCAAGGGTCACCGAAATAAGAAGTGCGGAAAGGGATGGACCTCTCTACTAAAGTGGGCGTACTGGACATGGCGTAAATGTGGTGAATCGGTGCCGAGAAGTCGAAAGTACCCATGAGGGAAGAATACATTCTGACACAGATATTCTTAGTTGTCGATTGAGAATTGTCGACCACAGGGATCAATGGTCCAACATGTGCGTTTGGACTAGAGTACGCAAAGGATAACTGATCGATCGTCACATTCTCCCCTTGATGAGGAAAACAAAGCATGCGTAAAACGAATGATACGACGGAGACCATAGCATAAGTCCAATTGCGACCTAGTAACAGGTTATAATCGAGAGGTGCAACAACTACCTCTACTTCCACTTCTATCGTCTTCCCGCCTAACTGGACCGGAAAGGCAGGGAGAATACCATGAGGGCAGAAGGAATGACCGTCGAATGAGGTCAACATGGTCAACGACTTTGAAAGGGTTGGAGAACCGATAGCTTTCCAACAGGCTAAGGACATCACGCAAGTGGCAGCACCCTCATCAACGACCGCTCATTTGATGGTATATTTAGAATACTCCACGTGGATTTGGAAAGAAACATGGTAAGGTAAGCAAGGATTCACGTCCGTGACATCGAATTTGATGGTCTTTGAGCCATTAGGTTCTAGAGCTCCTAAGGTAGAGAGTAAGGCACTCCTCTATGATGGAAACATCTGGAGTACCTCCAAAGAAGACATCGCACAAGGTGTTTGGCCCAGATCCTCAACAATAGAGTAGTTATGGGTGGCTTTAGAATTAGGGTTATGGGTAGAGTGCTTGAATACTCCTTTTGGAATACGAGGTGGTGGATCTGGTTTCTCAATCTGTAAATTCATCTCTGTGGGTGGAGGAGGAGCTTCTAGGCTAGTACTAGCTTTTGAAGAGCCGTAATCTTGAGAGAAAGTGGCTATATCGATTGTTGCACCAACCATATTGATGCAAACACGGTCGTCATCTTGCGATGATGGGTTTTGACCCCCACCAGACGCATTTCCGACATTCGAAGAACTCAAGGCTAAGTGATGGTTGTGAAGAAAAGGATTCATTAGCATAGCGGACGGGAGATTTAAAACCCTCGCAGCTTCCGCAAGTTTGGGGCATAAGTGTGTAAGGTTATCATCTGTACAAATTTTACAAGGAAACTTAACCTTACGCTTTTCTTTCATGCCCTCCCAAGAATTATCGTTCTGTTTTCCATTATTATTCTTTCCCTTGGGTTTATTCTTCCCACCTCTACGATTATTTTGACCTTTCCGTTTATTCCCATCTGGTTGCTGGTCACCATTTGGGTTTTTCGACGACTGCACGGAATGTACATCCATCGATTGGGTGGGTTTGGAGGATCCATATGAGGCTGGTCCTCTGGCAGACTTCGTTGTCGAGTCTGCGGAATTTACATTGGTGGACCCCACAATTCCATCGACATGGGGCCCAGGACCCTATCTATGATCATGAGTCGATCGTGGTGCATCAGGAAGAAGGTGGTATAACATCCCCTACTGGGAATAGATCAAATCAAATTGTTGGGCTCTAAAAATGGCCTCTTCCTCGCTGAATACCCTGGAAGTAGCAACGTCCTTTGAAATAGGAGTGTGCAAATATTTTAAGAAACCATTCTAAAAGAAAGGCCAAGGGTATGGGAGTCTTAACTAACCATCTTCGCCTACACCATTCCTAGATATGGTCTGAAATATGAGTATCGAAACCCTGGCGTAAAGTTGACAAAAGTTCAAGGCCAACATTGTAACGAACGGGTAGTTTAAAGTGCTTAAGGAAGGCTAGCACTAATTGTTGAAAAGACCCATATGTTCCCCTAAGTAGCTCAATGTACCATTGTGACGCAATCCCAATAAGAGTGCGCTGAAACAATCGTAATCTAATAGAATCGTGATTCAAAGAATTCGATGAGCACTAGAGGTGAAAAGTAGTGATGTGGTCACCAGGGTCCTCGCCATTCTTACCTTCAAACTTTGGAATGTCTGACGGAAGCTTGGTGGGGACAGGGGACCATGTGGGATCATGACTCACCAGGTCGTTCATTAGTTTAGACAAATCTGGCAGATTAAGCGTGGCCAGAAAGGGAATACAAGGCTACGACACCTAACCCCATCCTCCTGCAAAAGATTGAGTATTAGGATCTGCGTTCCATCCAGGGTTCTGGTAAGGACCAGAACCTTGTCCATAATTAAAAGACCCTCCTCCAGGTGGATTCGTGAAAGATGGATTGGGCATCATTCCAGCAAGAATGTTCTGATAAGGGTTATGAAAATTGCCCTAAGTTGGATTAGCTCCAAACAGAGGGTTGTTAAAACTGCCCCCAACTATATTATATCCAGGTTGGGGGGTGCCCAAGACATAAGACTGACCTCCTCCAGGTGGGAATCTGGAGGATTGAAGTGGATTCGTTATGACAAACATTTTGGTCGAATTCAACACTGAGGGGATAGGGATATAGGGCGGAACTTGTCCACCAGCTTGGTTGTTCCATCTAGCCATAGAAGGATTAGACCCAAGGTTAGGGAAGGGTACACTTCTTACATTAGTATTCACTTGTGGAACATGAGAGCTACCAAATGGAAAGGGAGTGTATGGAGGTGTGGTGCCCCCAAGTCCAAGGCTAGCATTATGGCCAGCAGCTGGGATGGCAGTCAAAGACTGTGAAGTGAAAATTGGCATACCATAAGAAAAAAGACTAGTAGCCATGGGGATGGTCTAAACATTGTAACTCAGCGAGTAGCCAAAACCCCCAAAAGGGTTAGAGTCAAGAGACGAAGCATTGACTACGGGCTGAGCCATAGTACCAGTGTAGGCCTCCGGCAGTGCAACTGTAGCGGTTGCATGTGTCGAAGGAGTGTAATTAACTATAGAGGGATTGGGAGTTGGTGAACTCCTAGTGTTTTGAAGACTAGACTCGATACTCATCCTTGTGGGATCACAAGTATGAAAAGTGGATGTGTGTGTACCACTCCTGATAATTCTACGCCTTTTAGAAGGAAATAGCTCAAAAATCGGTGGTAATTGTAACAACCGACGGGACCTGCGAGGAAGTTTGTCCGACTCCACAACAACTTATGACTCTCAACAAATAAAAAGATATCCTAAGGCCAACTAGTAATCAAAGAGCATACCAAAAAGTCAAACGACCAATAGGCATGCAAACGGGCTAAAGTGGCTGAGTGACCTCCCTCGCTAAAGAAGGTATGCCTCATCTAGGAGGGACCTGAGACTCCCTGCTAAAGTTTGGAGGTAACAGAATCAATTATAAGGGCCCTCGTAGGCTTAACAACAAGTCAGTCAGACCCCCCTAGAGAGGTAATCCTCCATAAAGGTTGTGTGTTGTCCGACCCCTATCTGACTCAAGATACGAGCAGAATAACCCCTGCAAGTAACCTATGAGAAACCTAAGTCAAGCAACAAATAAACCATTGTATAATGGATACACACGCGAGCAGTCGCAAGTCTGGATCACCATATGGGTAGGGTAGCAAAGACCGGAACCTTTAAAGCACCGCCTCTCATAGAGGTATGGGTACTATAAAGATCCCCAAATACGAATAAATCCACAGATATATCTCTGACGCTAGGTTAGTATCTACGGTTTATCCCTTCAACTAACTTCGTGCGACCTCATGATTAACTCCAGTGTGAGCAAAGCCTCCTAATATTACCAATTATACAATGGATTTCTCAACTCCCTGTCTCAGACACATAATTTGATTTAATTTCCTTGGAGAAGCTTACTCACAAAATCCTATTCCAAGGCATTAAATCCTAGGCTAGTTTATGCACCCTAAAAAATAAAATCGTGACTAATCAATTTTAGTTTAAAGCGTAAATTTTATTGGCCATGATTACTCAAAGAGGTATGGAAATGAAACTCATGGTGTTATGACTCTGCATAAAAATAAAAATAGATATAGTGAAAATCCTAACTTTAACTTTTTCAGTGAATGATATGCTAACTAAAAACAGTGCAATCTTCAATTTTAATTCTGCAACTCAGAAGTAAAATGCAATCTTTCGCTAAATGTGTTAAGCTAATGGTAAAGGTTTAAAGACAAAAATACCAACCAATGTAAAATGCTTATTCTTTTGTATTTTCAATGTATTTAAAAAGAAATTGCATGGACTGATAAGCGACTTGATATATAACTTCTATTGTGTATAAAATCAATCACTCGAGCAGAATACCAAGCAGTTAAGCAGACAGCGCAACTACCAAGGATAAATCAAAAATGGAAAACAAAGAGAAAGATGTCACCCAAAAATTAAACTTCAAAAAGGTTTATTGTCATCCCAGATAATATCAACAGGTACCACAGAGACCCAAGAAGGCTCAGTGATCCTCAAAACCTACCCAGCAGTCACTAAACCAAGAAAACAAGAAAGGGGGAAGTGGTATACTCTCCTRTTCAAGAGAAAAGGGTGTATATACGCCTCTTGTAGTGGGACATCAAGCGTATACATGCAGTTGTTAGGGAAAAAAGGATGTATATCTTTTAAAACAAGGCTAGGCAAGGTAAAAAGGCTAAAAACTCAGACCAAAAGTGAATAGACTATGTCCAACTGTGATACGACAAGAAATACAAAGGCAAAAGAGCAACGTAAGAAGGAAAAATACTTCAACCCTTAGAAGGAAGATCTCTCCCCATTGGAGTCGCCAAATTTGTTACAAGGGAAAAACTCTCTATGGCTAAGGGTAAACCAAAACAGACAGGTATGACTGCAGAAATCAACTCAATTCCAACATGTGCTATATAAACTAATGTGAAATACAAGGAAGAATCCTACATCGATCCAATCGTTTGATGTCGTTCCACCGTTGAGCACTTTGACCCAAAGCCTTATACCTACAAGAAGTTCTCAACAAACAAGCGATGCAAGTATATAGTGACAATATATAAAATGAGTTAGCACATTAGATAGCACAATCCATTAATAAACATTACAAACATGCCCATGGATAATAATCATATATTCACAAGATATTTATTGGACGGTTTCTCCTTCATCATCCATTCTTCCCAAGCCTTGCCCATTTCACCATTCAGCTCGACCGAAAAAGAAAAGTCTGGGATGGGTAATTGTGGAACATCTGGTTGGACTTCTACTTTCAGGTTTTGTGTGCTTCTATTTATTTCCATGGTTGTTTCAGCGTTTTCTGGCTGCCCTTCCTGATGGTTTCCTACTGCTTCATTATGAGGCTCTTGTGCCACTATCGGCATGTCCTCTTTCATGTATTTTGCTTGGGGCTGTGGGATCTCTTCCTGGATCGATGTTGATTCGACAGGGATGTCCTTCGGCGACGAGATTTCGTCAATATCCACGATCTTTGGTGGTTTTTGCTCATTGTCTTCCTGTATTCCTCATGACCTAGTTTGAACCCTAGTTGGTCTAACTGTCTGGCTTGGTTTTGTGAGCTTTGGTGGTGCCATAATGGTGTATGTCAAATGTTTGTTGGGTTTGAATAGCTCAGATAAGATCTATGATCTCGCTCTGTGCATTCGAGCTGCTATTTCTCTTTCTCTGTTATTCTTTTACGAATAGACTAATTGTTTATGTGCTCGTGTGTTGTAGGGGTGTGCCATGAAGCTTGTTGAGGACACCTCCTACCTTGTGCAATTAATGAACCATAAGTGTGGGTTCAATGCATCCACGGCGGTTTCGTACCTTCCCTTCTGGATACTTTGCGGTCGTCAGTTGGTGTGTTTAGTGCAACATCCCATCCATCCTTGTCTTGCTTTAATTTCACCTCATGTTGTCCTGTCAGTGTGCTTTTGCTGACTTTCCTTTTCCTGCTTGTTTCCCTTTCCGATATGGTCATTGTCTTTTCCCTTACCAGTTTCATGTTTCGTAGGTAGCTTGTCTGTCATGCCACGCGCTATTTTTAGGCTATATTTTTATTTATTTTTACCCCTTACTATGCGGTGAACTGCACGGTGCGTAGTCAACTATCCTTGTATAGCTTCAACCAGCTCCCATTGATCATTCCTCTGAGGTCTGTGCATGCTAGATCTTTCAACTGTACATCTCCTCCATCCATGACAGCTTTCACCTTGTATGGTCCTAGCCAATGCATTCTCATCTTCCCTGGGTACTGCAGCACTTTACTGTCATAGAGAAATACTAGATCTCCTTCCTTGAACATATTTATCTTGATGTGGCGGTCTTGCCAGGATTTGTCTCTCACTTTCTATACTTTTTTATGGAATCCTGCCAGGATTCGGTCTTCCTCCATTGACAGTAATTGATCCAGTTGTTCCTGGACTGCACCTTGTTCTTTCATTTGTGTGATAGCTGCTACATGTAGACTATGTATTAGAAATTCTAATGGCACTATTGCTTCTTGACCATAGACCAGTTTGAATGGTGTGTTACCTATCAACTTTTTGCATGTGGTTCTATAGGCCCATAGTACTGCTAGTACCTTGAGATCCCAGTCGTCCCTGTTGACGTTACATATCTTCGTCAAGGCATTCTCTAGAATTTTGTTGAAGGCTTCTACCGTGCCATTAGCCTGTGGGTGATACGGTGTGATTTTTTGGTGATGAACTTCGAAATCTTCAAGCAGCACTCGGATGGTGTTGTTGATGAAGTGCGTTCCTTGGTTGCTCATCAAAATTCTTGGGCACCCAAATCTAGTAATTACCTATTTGAAAAGAAAGTGGGCAGTTGTATCTGCGCTGCAATCTTTTACTTGTGTGGCTTCTGCCCATCTTGTTAAGTATTTCGTCGCGGTGATAATATATCTCTCCCCTGTTCTCTTGGAGGGTGGGTTAATGGGTCCCACAAATTCTATTGCCCATTTTTCAAATGCCTGAAGTGTCACTTGTGGTCGTAGTGGCATCTCTTCCCTTCTGTTGGGTTTGTCGACCCATTGACAGACATCACATTGCTGACAATATTCTTTCAAGTCTCTATGTATCGTTGGCCACCATAATCCTGAACGTAGTACCTTCTGAGTAGTATCTTTTCCTGCATAGTGCCCTCCTGCTATTCCTTCATGGGCTTCTGCTAAAATTCTTGGTCGTTCTTGGTCTAGTATGTATATTCGTAAGATGTTATATGCGCCCATTTTGTATAGATGCCCTGCAATCAGCTAATAGTCGACTGCATAGACTACCAGGTTCTTCTTCTGCACAGTAGTATATCCTTGCGATGCAGTACCTGTGCTCAAGTACTGGATGATATATGCGAAGTAATCATCAGCAATCTGTACTGATAAGAGTTGTGCATCTAGAAAGTTGTCTTCCAAATTTGTTGGTTCCTCTCCATTTGTGACCCTCAATATGTGGTCAAGCCCTGCATTCAGTTTTCCTGGTTTGACTATTACCTCGAAGTCAAATTCTTGAAATAGCAGTAACCATCGACAGATTCTCCCCCCCAACACAGGCTTGTTAACTAGGTATTTCAGGACTGAGTGATCTATAAACATCTTAAAGTGTTTTCCCAATAGGTAATGTATGTATTTTTGTAGTGCGTAAACCATAGCTAAGCCTTCTCTTTCCGTCGTATTATAATTATGTTCTGAGTTTGATAATTTCCTGCTTGCGAACGCTATCGGGTGATCCAAGTCTCCTGTTCCTGGTTGCACTAAAATAGCTCCAAGTGTTATTGTTTATGCATCTACATGTACATGGAATGTCTTCTCCCACTCTGGAAATAACAATATTGGTGCGGTGACCATCTTTTCCTTCAAGGTATCCAGACCGTGTTGGCACTCATCGTTCCATTGATACTTGGTATCCTTCCTTAACAGTTTTTCCATAGGTGTTGTAATCTGTGCATAGCCTTTGATGAATTTCATGTAGTATCCCATATGTCCTAGCATTGCTCTTAGTTGGCGCACTATTTTTGGTGTTGGTAGGTTAACAATGACTGCAATTTTGGCCAGATCCACTAGTAAACCCTGTTTTCATACTATGTGTTCCAGTAGTATCCCAAATGGTGTTCCAAATATGCATTTCTTGATATTCAGTGATATCTAGCATTGTCTGCATCGTTCTAACATCAGGCATAAAACTTCCACATGGTTTTTTAACAGGCTATAAACCATCCAATCATCCAGGTATACTTCGAGAACTTGGTGGATGAATTCCTTAAATGTTGCGATGACCACTCTGGAGAATATCGCAGGTGCATTCTTCAATCCGAACAGCATGATTGTGTACTAATAAGATCCCCATTCTATCGCAAATGTGGTCTTGTGTCTATCCTCTTGTGCTATCTTAATCTGATGATATCCTGAGAATCCATCAGTGAATGAATAGGCTTCGTGTCCTCCTACGTTCTCGAGTACTTCGTCCATGAATGGTGTGGGGAATGGGTCATGTAAGCATGCATCGTTCAACTTCCTCAAGTCGACACATATCCTGATCCCTCTTCCTTGTTTCTTGTCCTGTACTACCATCAACCTTATCCATTCTAATTCTTTGACTGGTTCGATGATGTCGGCCTCGAGCATCCTGTCAATTAAATTTATGTTTGTAGATGGGGTTCAGTCTATATGGTCATTGTTTAATGGGTCTCGCATCAGGTCTGAGTGGTATCTTCATTTCTCCTAATTCTCTGGCTATTCCTTTCATCTCTGTAAAGGTTGTGGGATAAAGGTCATTGTATTCACGCAACAATTCTGTGATGCTTTCTAGTGTATGTTTGTCCCAGTAATCTCCAATGTTGGCTATTTTGGGTTTCTCGACGGTCCCTATGTTAACCTTCTTGATCTTGATTGGCATAGAGATGACCTATGATTCTAAGGGTGGTCCTTCCACATCTCTCTCGCCTTCGAATTCTTCGATCTGAATCTCGCCTAGATCATCTTCATCTGGTGCTTCCTCCTGTACATGGTAGCGTGACAACAACTCCTTGATTGTCTGCTTATTCTGCTATTGTACCTCTATGATAACTTCCACTTATGATTCTGTAATGAATATGACATCTCTTATCTGTTTCATAGTCGTGTCTATGTTTGGGTTCTCATGCTCGGATGAGAAAGTGACTGTAAAGTTCTGTTGGAGTGTCTCCCATGTCTTGGTTCCTTTTCGCATTTCCTGATCTATATACCAATTTGCTGGTATGCCTTCTAAAGTATGAATGAAGTGGTGAGACCATTCTTCGGGTGGCGTCATTTTCCATAGCATTTTACATGCCTCCAAGTGTTCTACTGGTATTCCTAGTCCATCATATTTTTGTCGGTTGTTCCATATATGTTCTATGTCGAACCTTAGGCGCATTAATCGTTTGCATTGGTACCAATCTGTGATAGTCTCTTTGTGCGCACCCCACCATCTTGCGGGTGTAGCCTTTAGTGCTAAATCTAGTACTAATAGTCTCTGGTTCTCTAATACTTCATCTTCGTATTGTGTCAATAAAGTTTCCAAATCATTTAGCCCGTGAAAACTGGGTGGTTCTCTAATTTTTGTGCCAAGCCATCTTACTGCGCGGTCTATTCTTGCACACCTTCTTGTGGATACTTCGTGTAGTCTTTGCTGCCAGTTTTCCAACCTAGTGTCTGAGTCTGTTGTGAATGAAGTAATGCTCTGCCAAATGAGTACCCCGTCTGCAGTTGGGTTTATAGTGTCTGCATCGCACGCAGATGTTCTGTACAACTGGATGATTTTGTCTAGCTCCAGACAAGTGGGTTCTGCGAACCTATCGCCTTCTGATGGGTCGAGTGGGGCTATAACCCTGTAGTCTCACGACTCAAATGTCATTTTTTTGGTTTTCAAGTTAATTATGGCTTGGTTTTCGAACGCCCAATCCAGACCAAGTAACGTTGGGTAATGTGTTGTATCGTCTACTATTTCTATGACTTTAAAGTCTGCCTTAGTGTGCACGCCATCCAGATATACGGTCACTCCTTTCAGTCTACCTATTGGTAGGACTCTATGTTGATTTGCTAGTTTTAATTGAATAGTTGAGTATCCCAGTGTAGGTTCTCCCATGCATTTCCATGTGGTTTTTGGTAGTACGTTCACCTCGGATCCTAGATCTAGTATAATATCTCCCATGTTGAAATTCCCAATGTTAGCATTGATTCTAAATTCTCTATTTGTTCTTCTTATTGTGTGTAGGTGGTTGACAGTTTTCAATTATGGCTTTTGTTTCATCTCACTGCTACATTTCTCTAGGATGTTTTTCAATACTTTGATAGATGAAGGATCACTTAACATTTTGATGCATGATTGCAAAAAGTATTTGATAGTACTTACTTGTTCCTTAGGTTGTATTATGTTGGTATAGTCCAATGATGGCGGCATGTCATATTGCAGAGCTTCCTTGTTCTGTTGTGCAGTCATCACTATGTCTTCCTTCTGGAATTCTTATCAGGCTTCTGTAAAGATCTCCTTTTCCTTTTGCGCATTGAACTGCTTCTTGGGGTTAGGGTTCTTCTTTACCCATTGGTTCTGCGCTGGGTCCTATCGAACTACGTTGTTTCTTGTTTTTTTTCCTCCTCGAGTGACTATGTTAATGTTCCGTCTGTCATCCCTTGCTTTGGTTGAAATCCACTGAACATTCTGGTTATTTTGGTTCCTTTTTTCCTTGATCTTTACAAGTAGTGTCGTAAATTCCTATGTATCATGGTCTGAAGTGCGACAATACATACAAGTCGCTGGTGGTAGTGGGCATTCCAGTGCATAATGTCCTGGTTGCTAGAAATTGTGGCATGTGACTGGTCCTTTCCCACGTCTGAAACCTCCTCTAGCTCGTCATGTTCCTCTATAGGCTACATGATCTCCTCGTGGTGTGTTATATTATGGTCCTTGATTATACTGCGCGGTATTGTACTGGGGTTGTGATGGGTTGTACTACAGCTACGCATTATTATAAGGTTGCTGCGCAGTATTATACTGTTGTTGCGCAGTGTTGTATGGTGTTGGGGCTTGAGTGAACTGTGGTGTTTCCCACCCAGTCATCATTTATGCCTGTACCCTGTATGTGTCTGAGGTTCTTTCCCGCATCAGCTCCATAGTTCTGCAATCTTTGTCGTCGTGGTCGACTGACTTGCAAAAGGTGCAATATCAGTTTGTTGGGACTGTTTGGTATTTTTGCATCATCGTGCAATGGTAAGGGTCGTGACCCGGTTTCTTGCAGATTTCACACCATAATCCCCCCTGTGGTACCAAGTTTGGCATTCCTATTGCCATATATTGCGTGAACGTTGGACATTCATTTTTGTGGTGTCCTTATGTCCTACATGTGGTACACCAAACAGCTTCTTATGTGTCCTTGTTCTTATTCTGGGTCAGCTAAAATGTTAAGTTCTTCATATCCTCTTTCAGTTCTTCGATAGCCGGGTCCGTCTGCTGGTACTGATTCTCTTCCAATTGCAAGGCTATCTGCAGAGCCTCTGCTTGTGTCTAAAACTTACGTTTTCATAGTGGATATTTTAAGTGTGGCAGTAGTGAGTTGACAAATAGGTGTCGATGTTGCATCTTGGTCATAAGGTATTTTAACTTCCCATTTAATCGCTTGAATATTTGATCAATCTCCCATATTGATTCTCCTGGTTTCTGTCTTATCTCAATCATCTCGTCCATATAATGATCCTCTTAGATCGGCTTCTGGAACTCATTTATTAATAGTTTCTTAATGTCGTTCAGTGTCCTTGTCGTCCCGGGAGCATTGTTCGTGTCTAGACTCATGTACCAGTCTAGTGTGCGGTCTCTTAGCGTGATCGCTAGCTGCATGAGTTTGGTGTTGTCATCAGTGATCTTCTTTGCTTCCTAGATCTTGGCGCAAATGAATAGATTATTCTCAGGGTCTTCTGTTGCTTCTCCTCGAAACTCTGGTAATCTGATAGTAGGGTCGTGTCCTGCCATTCTAAGTACTGAACTACTGCCTCCTCCGTGCGGTGTGGATAGTTGACTAAGATTACTTGAATTGGCTCCTTCAGTTGTCGCTCCTTATGTAGATGTACTTCTTGTTGTCGGACTTCCTCCGAACTTTGGTTGCTTAAACAGTGTTGTTCTCTGCGGTGTATTGGTCGCACATGGGTTTATGGGTTCCACACTGACATTGATATGAAAGGGGTGGTTGTATTCCCCTCCCGTTCTTGGACCTCTTTTTTTCCTCTCATAGGTGGCGCACAGGATTTCCTCAATCTGCTCCACAGCTCAGAGATCCTCTACCTCTTCCTCATTGCTCGCCAAGCCCTCCCTTTCGGCTATGGCTCTCTTCTTGGTGTTTATCTTATATTGGTAGGGTGCTCCGCTACGTGTCTTTCTTGATGACACCAATATCCACTTGAGTTGGTCGTCATCCATCGAGATCAGGTCCAAGGGTTCTTCCTCCTTCTTCTCTTTATCATGCCCTCCTTCCATTCCTCCTCTTTCTGTCAGTGCTTCCCCCCTTCCCCCATGCGTGCAGGGAATTCTAAGTGTATTATTCCATTGTAATTACACCTTTTTTATATAGTAGTATCTTGATAGAAGTATACAGGGTTCGAATATACCTCCCTCTAGGTCCTCGTATAAATTCTTTCTTGGATGCACTGTATGACTTTGTTATGTCTACCGCAAACTCTGTGATGAATCCTGCCACGAAACTGTGAAGCCAAAATTCTACTGCGCCGGTGAATTTGTTGTTCACCTATTGTAGCTATTGAATCTATACTAGAGTCCAATCTAGTTGTCGAATCTGGTTCGTCGGGTGATTATCCGTTAACCTTAAGATCCACTCCCGTAGTAGATGCGGAAAATCATAGAAAAAGATTTTGTGTAAATCCGTAAACACCTATTTACCCAGGTATCTGTGTGGTGTGATTCTAGGGTTTCTATTGTCTTTGTGTGAAAATTCTAGCTCTTTAGTTCTCAACCAACCCTCAATCTCTTCTCTCATGGGGTTCCAAGGTATCCACATTCCCTTCTAATGGCTCATTTCTTCTTCGATGATTCTTGTCCACTCTATCTCATCTACTCAGTCCTATCTTGTTCCTCTTAACACAACAACGGAACCATTTGTTGGTTTTATCAACTCCCTTCTCAAGTTATCTGAGTTATTTACCCAGGGTTCATGTCATTCAGGGTTCCAACAAAGCCTCTAACTATCGGCCCTCCTAGTAAACTAGAAGGCAACGTAGCACCCGGAAGGTACTTCACAGTCTCACCCGAGATAGCTATAGATGGTTGACTATAAGGCTCAGGTTTTTACAGTCTAGGATAGAGTAGGGGATAAAGGGTTTCTTGATCAAGGCCTTATTTTGTGAACTGTTACTGTAATCTACTTGTTCCTAGGAATCGCATGCGGATAACTCAAAATATAAACAGATTCTAATAATGCATTTGGTTATTCATCAACCGTAATCATCTATTGTTGAAAGAAGTTAAAGATATGAAAACATTCAACACATTACACAGATATTACCAAGGTTCACCCCTCCTGGGCTACGTCCACAAATATTTGGATCTTGGCTCTTTTTTTATGGTAGTTCTTGATTTCCTTGCGCCGCGCGCTTACAGTTCTCTGCAAAAGTGGGTAAGATCTATGTGGGGTGAACTAGATCGCACCAGGCTCTACAGCCTGTGGTCTAATCCTCATATGTACCTTCCCTCATATCTTTCTTTCTCAACAAATTACAACACTCGGTTCATACAACCCAAAACCCTTCACGTATCGGCAACAACAATACTCAAAAAAGTCACCAAATAACAATCATAATCCTCACAAAAACTAATCTAAAATCAACAACCCTATAAGATAATTTTGTATCTATATTTATACATTTCGAGCTCTTCAGCCACTTACATAATATTACCAAAACCCTAAACCTTCTTATGCTAGGTTTTTCTCCCATGCACGTGTTATTCTTCCTCCAACTGTCTCTTTCCTCTGTGCACACTTTCTTGCATTCATGCGTGTTGATCTTTTGCCAGTTGTCACTTCAGTTTCCTGCACGCTTTCTTTCCCACGATCGTCCTTCTTTCCACTTCGGCCTGGTGCCAACACCATACTTAGTCATTTTATTTCACTTCACCATGGTTTTGCGGGTTAGAATACTTTTCTTTGTAACTCCGATATCACCAAAATTCCCTTTTACTTCTGTGATCCCCAACTTGCACGATACTTAGAAATTTTCTTTTTCTTTTCTCACCGCAAGTTTGCGGGTCCCTAAGTCTCTCTTCTCCATTTACCCTACAATCCCAACCAACAATGATATTTAACCATTTAATGACATGTTTTTTTCTTCCCACACAACACTTGTGCATTTTTCTTTTTCTTCACATCAGACTCGCGGGTTGGTGGACTTGCGGGTTCACCTCAACTTTTCTTTCATATCCGCTCCCACCGTAACATGATTTTTGTCTTGGTACTTTTCTAGAGATACATTAAATGTTGGTACTACAGAAGATAATTGTTTTGCAAATTACCAAAAGTTTGTTATTAATGGCATAAATATCGAGGGATTTTCATTCAATGTGCATTAAAGTTCTTCATTGGGAAAAGATTAAGTAATTATTATCTTTAAAAGCACCTCATTTCTACAAATATCTTCTAAGCAATTACACAAACAATCCACCAACTTCATGGTTGT
This sequence comes from Picea sitchensis, assembly GCA_010110895.2. Taxonomy (NCBI): domain Eukaryota; kingdom Viridiplantae; phylum Streptophyta; class Pinopsida; order Pinales; family Pinaceae; genus Picea; species Picea sitchensis. Next base: position 1,973 of record SNQJ01S0046998.1, on the reverse strand, counting down.
AGGAAGGAAATAATTATGTGGGGATACAGTGAACATTTTTGGATGGGAATATCATAATTTTCAGTGGTCGAGATCCTACTGGTACTACTCTACATTGCCTCTACTTCAAAGAAATGAAAATGTAGTATGGACATTAGGAATTTCTCTTGTTGGATGCATACCAAAAGTATTTGATTGTAAGTAATTTGTCACCTGATGTGTTAATAAGTATATTCCAAACTGAAGATCCATTGAACTCTAGGGTGAACCTCCTATTTCATTAGCACCAGTCATTTTCAGGAAGAAGTTACCAAAGCCGACTCTTACCTTTAAAGGAGAATAAACGAGGGAATTTCTCAAGAAAATAAATAATGGACTCGACCTTCTGCAAGAATATCTTGAAGACCCTGCAGTGATTCCTATTGACATAACAAAGATTCAGGTTAGTTCCTTAAAAAACCCTTATCGATAAATTGCATCAATATTCACTAGATTCACTGGTCAAGAAAATACGACGACCATATCTTGGTTGGATCTATACATTTTGCATTTTATAGTTCTTGAAAAATTCATCTTCGATTGGGGAAAGCTTATCTCTATCGAAATTTCTTCCCAGCTTTCAAAGCCCACCTGTTCCCAAATAAATAGTGTTTGTTCGGATTACTGGAACCCTATTCTTATTTCAAGCCAATCCAAACTTTCATCTTCCAATTTCCTACTTACTTATTATTGTTGCCAAGCATTGCATATTTCGATTTTCGAGTGTCTCTAATATCCCTCCCTATTATATAGATTTAGGGGCAGGAGAAAATTCTCATCAGTTGGTTGCGCATACTTCTAAAATTGTCAATTTTAAGAATGAAAATAAATTCTTCATGGATTCATATTTAATAGCTTTTATTACGTATTGCCATATTCTCAAGGGATTAACAATTTGCAAGAGGGTAGAATGTAAAATCGACCTCTATTAAGCTCTTTGGAGACAAAAGACCTCTATTTACTTTTATGAATCACTTAATGAATTTCCCTTCATGCCTAGACTCTTGCTTAACTTTGGGGCTTCTTGGTCATCGTCAAGTCATTTGATGGATTGTGCTTTGTTGAGTGATGTCTTCATGCATCTTGTCTACCCATTGCTTGGGTTGAACGCCTTCATGCGTGGTTGTGCGCCATCGAGGTTCTAGTCAAAAGGTCATTGAGGTCATTGTGTCGAGATGGGGATGTTATCCCTTAGCTTGTAGGCGTGGTCATGTTTGCGTCGGGCGGGTAGTCATTTCTCCTTGTGGTTTTACACACATTTTGCCCAGTTGCCCTTGTGCCAGTGCGTGAAGTCATAGTTGTATGTCACCTGTTCTGTGGGCATGGTGATTGTCATCAGATGAGTTGTTTAGAGGTAATCATTGTTGTTTTCATGGTTTAAAAAAATAAAATAAATACATAAATAAATTTGTGTATTTAGATTTTCTTGTAGTTGTAACGATTGGGGTTTTACATATGGTATCAGAGCATGTTCAACCCACGACTTGGGATCACTATGGATTTCGTTGATATGATTTTTTACTATAATGTTGCTAATTAAGTTGATTGGTATTCGTGCAGGTAAACATGGTTAGAGGACGTCGCATAGGTATATGACGGGGTGTTAGGGGAGGAGGCACGATGCCTCTAGCAGCATCCACGCCCGAGGGGTCCAACCCCCATGGAGATGAACAGGTTGTCGAGCAGGAGAAGATAGCGGTGGATGACGTGGTTGGGCTAATGAGATCTTTTCAACGGATGTCTAAGATACTGATTAGTCATTTGGACAGATATGAGGTCAGGGCATCGGCACCCCTTGAGGGTCCACTGCGTGCTCTGGTTGGTACTGGTAGCATCCACCGCGAACTCGAGAAGGTCAAATTTCCCGAGTTCTTTGGTGCCTCGGATGGTGCAGCTGTCGAGGCATGGTTGGAGAATATGGTCATGTTCTTTGCACTTTGCAACTATACATCTGA
>SNQJ01S0046997.1:46077-80227 GCA_010110895.2 Picea sitchensis | reverse complement strand
CATGATCTAGTCATGAGATAGTCTAGACGACTATATTGATGCTACCGGGTAAATGGTATGTTTTTGTGCTCAAGACCATTACCTGTAATACCTCCCTATCTAGGAGGGAGTGTTAATTTTATGGTAGATGCGGGAGGTATTTACCTCCATGTGTAAACCTGACGAGAATATAAGACTTCGGAAAGCAAGAGAAAACCCTAATGAGTTGGTTAATAACCCTAGAAGTCTTGTTGGCTCAAGAAGATAATTAATATTAGGATTTTGGCCTCCAAGAGAAGAAGTCGGCTAGAAATAATAATAATATACTGAACAGACACATATCCAGAAGGAGAAGTGAGCCCCAACAAATATGGTAGAACCACTATAAATACAGGGCACTAGTTCTCATTTGACACATCTCAGAATTGCAGCGGCAACTGGTGCGCATTGCAGTTCCTAGTTTGGTGTACACGTGTGGAGGAGAGCTGCAGGTGTAGCTGCTACAACAACCAGTTTCAGTGTTGGCTTGGACTATCTCTTGGCTAGGATGTGGACTATCTGATCAACTATTGTTGGTGTGCTATCCTTGGAGGAAGATGCGCTACACCTTGTTTGGCTATCTAGCCTAGGGTTTCCTTCCGGAGTAATTCTCAGTCAAGGTTAAGGTGCGCGGAGGGTGGCTTCGGCCTATGGTTGGGTGACGAGGGTATCGTCAATGGTAAAACGAGCACACAATCTTCTATATTCTAACAAACAAACCCCATCTCCTCCATAGTTGAGACTGAGAGAAAATTCTTCTTCGGTCATGGTACATATAACATATCCTAGGCCTCAAACGAACCTCCTGACTCAAGATAGAACAAGAATTTTCCCTCCCCCTTCACTACATACTTGGCATCATCACCAAGCTCCACATGGATCCCTAAGTCCTTCTCCATTAGACTATGAAATAACTCTCGTGCTTCTGTCATATTTCATGATGCACCATTGTCCAAGTACTATGCACTCCTTGTGACTGTGTTGGCAAACAAACAAAAGACTAGTGCTAATTCCTTCTCAAACTTTGCAGCAAACTCATCCAATTGAATTTATGTTGATGTTTCTACCTACTGCAATTTCCCTTGCCCCTTCTTCTCTGGACACTAAGATTCATAATGACCACTCTTGTGGCATGTGAAACACTTGATCTTACTCAAGTCCTTCTTCTTACCCGGCTGTAAGGTTTCCCCCTCACTGTTACCCTTGGAACCATTTCCTTTACCCTTTTTGTCCTAATTGACTAGGGATAAGTTCTCCTCGCCATATCCTTAGCTGTTGGATTTAGACTCCTCCTGAGTATCTTCCTGATACAATCATCCTAAATATGAGTCTCCCAATTGGGAAGTTTCTCCCAAGCATAGACTCCCCTAAAAAATGGTTCCCATGACTTGGTGAAACCATTCAATGCCACATTTACAAGTTCTAAGTCATCCATTTTCTCCCCAATGGTTGCAATTTGATCACGTGTCTCGGTGATCTTCATGAGATAGCTAGTAACATTGTTAGATATTGACATCTAGATGGATCTGAGCTTGTTTCTCAAGATCATATTTTTATTCATGTTGTCACTCTAGAACAAATACACTAGAGCCTTGAACATCTTTTTGGTCGATGACTTCTTTTCCAAGTGAGGGTTCAAATGATCCTTCACTGCATCCAAAATCACCTGCATGGCTCTGATCTCTTTCTTCTCATGAACTGCCAATTGTTGCAATTTTTTTGGTGTAGGAACAAGATTTTTTACAATCTCCCAAAGTTAATGTTCCTTTAAAAGAAAGGTTACCCTCGCCTTTCGTGACAAGAATTTAGATGCTCCATCCAACGGGTCTTCAAACCTGAGACTAGTTGTTTCCATTTCTATATCTAAACAAAAAACAATTGTCATGTGCTTATTCCTTCAACCACCCACAAAAATTTCATTGTTGGTTTATATATCTACATAGATATCTTTGCAGATCTAATGGATCTGCTGCACAAGCTGTTGTGTATATGAAATTGGTCTCCCTCTCAGAGTGCAAGCTCTGATACCATTTTAATAAATCTCAATCCCCAACACCTAGATAAATTACTACCTTGTGTTTTTCCTTGGTGATAATTAAATTACAACACACATAATAAAATACATTAGCTAGAAATATAAAAAATAGTGAAAGAAAAATGGAAACCAAACTTCACACAACACACATAAATCTTTCCCTTCAAATCAAATTTTCATTAAATACTGACCCCAAGATTACAAGGGCTTCCTTACTGAGAAAATGACCCATTGAGGAAAAATACAAGTTACAATAGACTTGACAACTCTGGCGTTGAAGAAACCCTCTGTTGATTTGTCCCTAGACATCCCTGTATGATTTATACATGCCTTGTCCAACATGTACAATGTGTATGTACACGCATGTGCCTTCTACATTGGGCATATGTATGCGCCCATGAATACTTGTTTGGAACGTATGTACGTGCCCTATACCACCTGTCTGACGTGTAAGTATGCGCCATGGAACAATTTTCCAATGCGTATGTATGTGCCCTGGATTATTGTTCGACGTTGCTCGCATGCAGAGTCTGTCGTTGTACAACTACTCCCTAGAAATCTGGCCTTCAATTTTTGACTCCTTGGTTTTTTTCTCCTTGTTTCACTACCTACACTCCTACTTTCGACTTGATCTCTAGATGAAAGTTCATTTTCACCTTTGTTGAGATCCCCTTGAATCACAGTTCTTTGTGGCTCAAGCACTTGAGAAAAAGTCCTTCTTTTCTCTTGTCCTTTTTCCACCTTCTCCTTCGCCTAGCATTGCTTTTATAATATTGAATTATGATTAAATCAAACATAACCATAATCTCCAAAGTGATTAACGATGGAGAATACATCTCACCTCACTTGAGATCAATGACTAAAATTCATTTAATTCACTAATGCTAATAACTTTAGCATTTTATTAAATAAAACTTACTTTAATTATAAAAGACACTTCAATAATTCATTTAATTAAAGTAAATTACTAAGGTAGAAGACTTTGGATGACTTCCACACATCTAGACACTTAGACCTGTTTGGAAGTACTTGTCTGATGCTACAAACATCAACAGATTTGACATAAGTAAAAGGACAACTATTAAGTGTTTTGACATCTAAGTGAAGAATATAAAAATGGTTGATTTTACTATTGTCATATTGTTGTTGTAATGTTGTTATTATAATTGGAAAAGAGCATTTTCAATATGGTTATTTGTAGATAATTTTTTTATTCCTTTGGTTTGGTGTCTTTTATCCTTGAACTATTGAGAAGTTTGGGTTGTTTGGAAGTGAAACATTGTACACTTTATATTATTCTTTCGTACTTTACAATAGACCTAAGGTTGAAAATTCACAAGGCTACACTACAAGGAAAAAACCCTCTAGAGGAGGTTTTTAATGTTAAAAAATTGACCAAATTTATCAAAAAAACCTTTGCGAAAACATCCATTTTTTGTAGTGGATGGTTTTGCGAAGATTATAACGAAACTTCATTATAACTAAAAAATCTGGGCGGACAGAGGTTGTAGCAGATGTTTTTCCATGCGGTGCGCTTCACAGGCCATACACATCGGTGCGCTTAAAACATTAATGCATCGGTGCCTACATTGCACCATAGGCATTGGGTGAGTCCTAAAATATTAGAGCCCTGGTGTGTTTATACAAACTATAGCTTGGTGTTTTAATAAAAACAACACATCGGTCGAATCTATGATAGCGAGCGTCGATGTGTTCTTGAAATTAAATCCTTGGTGCTCACATGTCAACCAAAGCACCAGGGCTATCCAAGAAATATGGGGCATCGATGCTCTTATAAACATAAACGCACCGGTGCCTTAATAGGAATAAAGCATCAAACAAATCAATGATAACATGCACCGATGCATAAAAAAAAACAGGACCGGTGCATGATGTTGAGAAGGCTTCGATTCAGACTCGTGAAAGAGAAGCACTGGTGCGCTTATAAATTGAACACACCGATAAGACGTATTATTATTATTATAATTTTTGGTTAAAATATTATTAATATCGATGTTTTTTTAATTGATGTCAGCATCGATGCGTGTTATAATTAAAGGTACCGGTTCGTTTTATCATTGAACGTACTGGTTGTCATTTTCTCTTTTCAGAAGCATCGACCCGTGACAGTGTACAATTATTGTTATTTTTTAATTCCATTGTTTATAAAAAAATTGACATATATCTTATCATAATATTCATATAAATTAAATTTTGATTAGTGCATTTGGATATGATGTTTGGATAATGTTTTTATATCATCAGTGTTTTCGTCTCTTCATTATAATATTTAATCATCCATATATTTATTCAGCGATGTAAGATTTCACATGAACATTGGACACCACAAAAGAATAAAACAAGACATATTTTATTATATATGAAAAAGAGGCTTTTTGTCATACAAAATGGGATCCTTATTGGTAACCCCTTATCTTTCAATTGGGACAATACAATGTCCATTACATTAAACAAAATCTATGATTTTCACACACAAGTATTTCAAAAAAGACAACAACTTGCATTGATATCCAAATATATTGATTATCATTCTTCGCTAGAACTATTGTCAGACGTGCTAGAAATGCTTTCATGAATTGGGTTATTTGGTTGAATGTTTTATTGATTGGCTCGATTGTTTTCCTCTTCTTCAAGTGTTTCCATCTACAAAAATAAAAAGAAAGTGTAATGAGTGTATTTGCATTGGTGAGAATAATGAAAATTGAAATAAATAATATACATGAATGTAAATTGAAAAGCGACATACCATAGCAAGAATCAAGTTCTGAATGATACACATTTTTTCAAAACCAAATCTTATGCCTTCTTTCAATAACTCTTCTGTTGACACATTTCCATACTTTGTTTTCTACAGCTTTAATATACCCCATAATAAATTAAAATTTAATATAAAAGATTTTTTTTGTTCCATTAATTATAAAATGAGAGAACTAAAACAACATAGATACTTACAATTCCACAATTAATCTTTGATATGCTAACATATACTCACAACCCTTACTTATCCCAATGTAAATCAATTCTTGTGATGACTCTTCTTTGTATGTTAGCACCTCTTTGAAGACATTCAAGGATGGTTGTTGTAAAACAACTTAAAATATACAAAAATGAAATCTTAAGTTAATGTTATAAAGAAATAACAATTACTCACAAACTTTGCTATCAACCATTTTCTTCCTTGTCGTCCTGTTTTATGTGCTGAATGAGTTCGATTTTGTTTTCTTTTCTGCAAGAAAATATTTGAAAATTAATAATTAATGTCAAATTATTTATTTATATGTAACTAATAGAAAAATTCAATGATTTCATACATTTGAAGCATGTTGTTGTTGAGATGGATCCTCCTGCAATGCAACTATGTCCATTTCTTTTACCATCTCCTTGTACACTTTTTTAGACATTCCTACTGGCATATTTCGGATATCAGCTCGTTGATCCTTTGGAATTTTCATAATCTTCCTGAAAAAGGTAACATGACAATTAAATATTTTTATCTTAATATATGAAAACTAAATATAACAAGATTGATATTAATAAATTAGAAATGATTTCTAGTAATATATAAATATTCTAGAAAAACAATTTTATGAATATTACTTTTTGAATGATTCTTTTTTGTTGCTGTATGTTTTTGTTATTGTAAGTCTGACAGGTCTCATTGACCATTGCTCTGGAAACACTTCATATAGTTTAGATATAACTTGGTTCTTCGAATGATTGGATTGTTTTTTGCATTGTAAATGGAAAGTACGTCTATACGTTCATTCCACTATATCCCTCATAGTTTTGTAAAAAATTCCCCCCCTTTCATTAACTTCCAACACCACTAGAGATGAGCTAATGACCAATTCATCATCATTTACATCTTCTATAATTTTATTTTCTTAGGACGAAATTTTATTCTTTCGTTGTTGGTCTCAGCTGTAGAACATTAAACATATATGAATTAATATATTGTTTTGAACATGTTATCTAATATTTGTAAGTAAAAAATTAATGAAAATTAAAAAAAACTCGTTGAATAGAATTTTTTCATTCACCTGGTTCATCCCTTTGCAATTTTTCCATCAAGCTTTTATGCTCTTCTGCACTTAGATCATAAAGAAGTTTATCCAGCGTCCTCATTTTATGGCTATGCAGGACACACACACTAACCAATACATATTATCTAAACTTACATATAGTTCAAACATATTAATTTTTTAAAGAATTTACAAAGAACTTGTCTTTTTAACATATTAATTTTGTATAGAATTTACAAAGAACTTGTCTTTTTTTCCTTTCTGGATGTGCTATATTTGCATCCATCAAAATTTTTGTTACTTGAACCGTTCTCATACATTGTTTTATCAATATACAACCTGTACCATTCAATACAACCTGTACCATTCAATACAGAAGATATTAAATATATTTTATAAATAAATCACATAATTTTTATAAAAAAAAGTATCCCAGTGTGCTTTATTCATATTAAAGCATCGATGTGTTACATGTTATCAAATGCACCGTTATAAAAAAATATTTAAAAGAACAATAAATTAGAGCAGTGCACAATATATAGTTAACAACATCGATGCGTTCAATGTTAAAAACACATCGATAAAAAATATTTAAAAAAACATTAAATTACAACAGTGCTATAAATATCATTAACAACACCGCTCCAATTGAAAAAAATGAAAATAAAAAAATATCATAAAAAAATAAATTTACACATCCATGAACAAATGTTTTTAATTATTTGTGGCATGGTCGGTGTGTTTGTATCTATAAGTGCAACAATGTGTTATATTACATAAGATACACCGATTACCCGAAATTGTTTTAAAAAAAAAAACATGGCAGGGTTTGGATCCGATGCATCACATGTCAAACGTCTTTTATATGGAAACATAAACCCATTAAATCTAAAAACTTAAAATGAAAATCTATAATTATGAAATGATAGAGGGAGTTAAACCCTAAGTTGAAGATTTGCAGTTACACAAACAAAAAGAAGCAAGGGTTTAAGGTAAGTATGATTTTTTTTGGTTCTGAATCACAAAACCCTTCGATTTCTAATTTTCTTAATAATTGTGTTGCTCCAAAAGGGTTTTGAATGAATTACCATACCCTTTCAATTATGATCTTCTGAATAACTCTTCTTTCAAAAATATTGTTTTGCTTCTCCACAATGCTCCCCTGTATGTCTCTCTTGCAAATCTATACCCTATAAAATTTGGAAAAATAATAAAATATTGAATAGCTTAATACCCATGAAAGAATTTATGAATTTGTTTTTAAATGAATCACCATAGTAACCTTCAAATTATGATCTTCTGAATAAATCATGTTGTTCTAAAGTATTTTGTTGCTCCACAATGCTTTTTGGTATGATTCTCTTGCAAATCTTTCCACTGTAAATTTTGGTAAAATAATAAAACCGTGAATAGGTTTTTACTATTAAAATGAATTTATGAAATTAGATTTTAAATTCCAACTCTTTTTTCAATTGTAAAAAAACAAATTCGCGACATTGGTGTTGATATGTATACGATGCCCCGATGCGTTTTAAAGTTTTGGAGCACCGATATTGGTTAATTATTTTTTTTATTATTTGAATTCATGGGACTGGTGTGATGCATATATAAAATCTTGATGCTTTACAATGTTATAGACGCACATGTGCTTGTTTGTTATAGTGACACACCATTATGTTTTCAAAGTTATCTGATTTTTTTTTTGCACACAAAATAATATATTATTCTTAAATTATTTTTCATAATGCATAAACATGACTTGCAGTACATCATAGTATACATTTTGCGCTTAAAGTCACCTTATTCTTAAAAATAATTTACTGTTGATTTTGCTCAAATGCAAGGAGAAAAGCTTACAATATCAAATGACCAATTCTTCAAATTCCAATTTGTTTCTATATTGTTTAAAGTCCATCGTGGAGTTCTCCCTTTCCATCTCGAGTAAGTTCGTATTTTATTTATATTTTGATTATCTAATTGAATTTATTTTTGTTATCCATGTCAATCTGAATAAAAATATATCCAAATTTGCAGGATCATGATTCAGAATCAAGTTTAGATGCAGATAATATTCTAGTACTAATTCAAAAACGTCAAAAGATCTTATTAGGAGAAACATACCACTAGCAGTTGGTAGATGAAAATGGACAACCACTTCATGTTGTCAATAATAACATGTCATCTTCCAGCCACAATCCTGGGTGGTAATAATTGTTTTGTATAATGTAATTTGAACAAAACAATTGCATTGTGCTTACTAATATCATCGATGTACTAATATTCAATATTTTTGAAATTAGGATTCTAGTGATGATGATCGATCTACCTATCATCTTCCGTTGCACCCCACTACAATGTCAAATCAAGAGAAGGCTGCAATAAGAGCACAACTCAGAGAGGAAACATACCAAGAATGGTTGAATCAACCACCTATTCAATTCCCACTACGTCTAGATTCACGTATTAGGAATGACTAAAGCAATAGTAGTTCTTCACAAGTTGACAATCGAGTCAATGAAATAGAGGTTAGTATGGATGATTATTTACATGATACAACTACCATGGAGACAATGTTGTTAAATGCATTCCAAAATGATGAGCGAGGGGATGATGCTCATATCACTGAAACCTTATTCGAAAGTCTGAAATCTGCTTCCACCACCCTTCTCTTTGGACCTAGCCAATCAAAGTCTACCCAACTAGGCGCAACAATGTTATTGTACAGCTTGAAATCAAAGTTTGGCATGTCAAACGCTTGTTTCTTGACAATATTGAGGTAACTGATCATCATTAATTCCATTGTAATTTGAGAAATCTTGTCACACAATCAACAAGAAAAATGATTGATTTTATGAATATTAAATAACATTGTACATTTCTATTTCCCACTAACTGCGGGTTATTCAAAGATAAGATTCTTCTGAGTGATAATATCTTGCCCGGTAGCTGGGAAGAGACAAAGAAAATGTTGAAAATATTGTGTGTTGAGTACATATCATATCATGCATGTTCGAATTATTGTATTCTATATAGAAGAGAATATGCTAACAAAGAGATATGTTTGAAATGTGGGGATGATGAATATCATAAATAAAATAAAAAGGGTAAATCACATGGTCCCCCTCATAAGATATTGTGGCACATGCCTATAATCCCAAGGATTCAAAGGCTCTTTCGTTGCAAAGAATATGCTATGTTGCAGTGATGGCATACCTCACATAGAAGTGAGTCAGGAGTTATGTGAATCCCAACAAATTCAATAGCCATGAAGCATATAGAGGATACATGGCTCGAAAAATTCAAGGATGAAGTACGAAGTCTGCGACTCGGCATAGCCATGGATGGTGTCAACCCATATTCCCTTCAAAACACCAACTATTATGTTTGGCCTGTAGTAGTGATCAACAACAATATCCCCCCATGGTTGTCCGTGAAGAATGAACATCTTATGTTGACTCTTATAGTCCCTGGTAGAAGACAAGTGAAGAATATGGATATCTACCTACAACCATTGGTAGATGAATTGGAGGAATAATGGGAAGGGATACATATATACGATATATCAAGACCCATCACAACATAGAGGAATTTTACGTTGTATGGCATATGTGCTTACACCACACATGATTATCTAGGCTTAGGAGTTTGCTCTGGTAAATTACATGTTTATTGATTTGTTTATTGATGGTTATGTTGGAAAGATACAAGAGATCATTCAAGTGGAATTCTCTTCTTTCCAATGTGTTATTTTTAGGTGCAAGTGGTGGGACACCTTTGATCGGAATAATGTAAAGGAAGATCACGATAATGGGCTGATATGTATCAACTCTAGAAAGATGTGAGATGAAGCTAAGGAGCCTTATGTTTTCTCAAAACACTGCAACCAAGTGTTTTTTTACCCAAATGTGTTGGATAGGGATTGGGGGTTCATATTAAGACACAACCCTAAATCAAAACATATTTTTGAGAACAATAGTGTTATCATGCCAAACAAGGAAGATAATGAGGGAAACGAAAACAAAGAGTGATATGTACATGTTTTATTTCATCTTTAATACTGTTTTTGTATATTTTTATTATATTCTTTATTTTGCTAATTATATTTTTTTATTCATCTTCTGACAGAGGAAATATTAAGTCAATTGTAACAAATCTTTAAACAATTTTAGTTGGTTACCAGTCAGTTTGATGTATAATTTGTTTGTCTTTCAAATTATTTGTGATTGCATGGAATGATTTTTATTTGAACATATTTATATGTCGTTGCATATATTTAAAAATATTCCATCTTCTTTAAGTATTTCAAATTGTAAAATCCTGAAAAATGTTAAATGTCCAATTGAATTTTTAATGGGATATGAAATTCTACTTTTTATATTGATATAATTAGATGTAATGATATGGTTGGTATGTATGTTTAATAGTACAACATTTTTTAGGATAGGTTAACATGATTATTCAAAAACTAAGTTTATGTTCATTTATTTTGTATATTTAAAAGTAAGATTAACAAAAAAATGTGGTTTATAATTAAAAAATTAAATTTATAACATGATTTTATGATAATTTAGTTTTTAACTAAAGTAGTGTTTGTTAGTTTACATACTTTTATCATTTCTTTTGAAAATATTTATAAAATTGTTCCCCCAATGTTGAGTAAAACCACAATTAATGAAGTAATTTAAAATTTGATAGCAATCAACTTACGAAATAATGACAAAAATAACAATAGGGAGATTTGCATCCATAAATTTTTAAAGCCGATAGAATGCTTATCATTGGATATCATAACTTTTTATAATAACATTTTTTAGTGTAGAAGAGTCTATTAAAAAAGAGTAATTAATTAGTAAGGATCTGTTTGAGGTTAAGTTTACAAGGGAAGCTTGAAATTGTTTAGAGGCAATCTTGGACATCATTGATTTCGCTTTCTTAAAAGAGTAATTAGTACAATGGAAAATAATATTTACTCATATGTAATTTGTTTTTTGAAAAAAAAAATAGTAAGAATGAATATGTATAATGAACTATCTATGCCATTATAGATTCAATTTTACAATTATTGTTTCAACCATATTGAACTTTGTAATTTATAAAAATAAACATGATGATGATAACCATCTTATAACAAGCATAAACAACATCTAAAATACACATTTATATTCACTAGCTAACATCATCTAATTATATATACCTTTAGCACATACAAATGTCATTAATTAGCTAGCACACATATCTAATAATTTAACAGGTCATCATCATTGCGATCACATCTAACAAAAGACAAACATTTTCTAACATCATCCTCACACACATCTAACAAGCATCATTTAACATAAACATCTATCAAATACATTTAACAAACATATCTAACATGACCTAACAATATACACATCAACATCAACATATAAATTAAGTACATCATCAACATGATCAATAAAAAAAGAAAACACCATATATATATATATATATATCATGGACAAGTCAAATAACTACTATAACATATTTGGTCCATCCGGTGGGAAAATCTGCATATTTACAACAATAGTGGAGGCCTGGTATTTAGTGGAAGATGATAGATAATGAATAGGTCATGTCTTCTCATCTAGGTGAGGTGAAAGAGAAGAATGAGGAATAGGTCTGACATGATCATCTAGGTGGGGTGAAAGAGGAGGACGAGGAATATGTGTTCCCTCCTCATGATATGGGTTAGGTGAAGGAGGAGGAGGAGGAGGAGGAGGATCACGACCACCCTCATCAATCGATGGAGTACTAGACGAATGATTCATACTGGAAGAAGGAAGAGTTGTGCCTATCATCGGGAGCCCTCCTCGTTGCTAGTAGTATGACAACTCCGATGATATAATGCATAAGAGACATCAAATCACGTGACATCTCCCTCCAAAGCTCCAAGAGTGTAGCATTTTCCTTGATGTCTCACATCAGGGCAGGGCGGACTCCCACCTCGGTCAAAAGTGCAGAGAGTCGTTTTCCCAACTCCAACCTGAATCTGGTATCGGGCCTACAACGCATGTCGTCGGGTATCTGCACCCGAGGACCCTGACCTGCTATGGACTCATACATCATCTCCTCATCTTCATCTGTTGGGGGAGGAAGCACGTCCCCAATGAAAGTGTCAATATCTGCAAAATATATAGTACAAAACAATAATTACACACTAAATTCATTAAATAATTTAATAAAACAAGTTAAAAAACATGTTAGAATTAATTTTATTCTAATTAAGTAAGACAATAAAATGAAACTATATTAATTTAAACAAAACACTAATATTACCTCTATCATCTGGTGGCTCGTCTACTGTGAATAGGATGTTCATACATCCTCACCAATCCAAACTTGCGTAAGGAGATGAAACCATGATGAACATGTGATTCACTGCACTTCCTAGTATCCCCAATGTGTCTGGGGAAATCCTGGCCAAAAAATCCGGTTGGCCCCTCTTGGGCATCGTCTCACCCCACATGTGTATCCGCACATGAGTCCTCTGCCTAGTAGGCTGACGGATAAAAGTCAGCCTAGTCTCTGGAAACCTCTCAAAAAATAAGAAAAACAAATTTGAGGCAAAAGGGAAGTTCGACCTCCCACGTATCATAGCACGACATTTGTCTAACGTTATACAAAACTGTCACAAAAAAATGGCAGACCATCCGATACACCGTGGCCTTTGTACCAATGAATCAACATAATACAAAAGAGGGAAACTAATGCGTTTCCCATCACTGGTAAAGTGGGTTATGGTAATCACTAATAGTTAGAGGCACCTAACCTCATCTACACCGAAAGAGGCGATTCACAATTGTCCACTAAACACCTGAAAATCAGCTGGGGATAGTACATAAACCCCAATATATCGTTGAGAGTACATGAGCTGACTCTCATCTGCAACCCCTACTGGGACATCTGGGAACTGGGGAAAATCCTCCCCTCTTAGATAGCCTAGTGATAAAGTAAAAATCATCCTCAGTGGGATGGTACCATTGATCCAGACCCACACGGAAAGCCTGTCGATGGACATATCATCGAAGGATCATATGCACCAACAACCCAGAGTGACCCTTAAGAGATGTAGCCTCCTCATAGTACTTAAGGAGGACTACATTCCTCAAGAGAACATGAGTCGCTACAGTAATATGGAGAGGGTACAAATCCCTCTCCCTCTCCCTCGCCTCCCATTCCCGTACAACATTGTACAGGTCCACCCTCTACTCCTGTTGTTGTTGTTTCTCTCTCTGCTCACGTCTATGCATGATTAACATATGAAATACATCAACCTCACTCATACGTAAAACATAAAAAAAAAACTACTAAATGGTAAATTTATCTATAAATACGGAAAAATAACTTCCTTCAAAAAATAAGTTAATTGCATTACAGGTGCGCCCAAAAAACAACGATGCACCATAGGTAGTGCGTATATATTGTGAGCATCGTCCACAATGCATCAATGTAAAGTAACACACCGAACAAAATATGTTCTACCATGTTATGTGTTGCATTGGAAAACAGTACTGCACCAGGGTGCTACACTACAACACATACACATCGGTGTGTTACATTTATCCTATGCACCGCTTGAAAAAAAATTTAAAAAAATAAATAAATCTTAATGCACATAAACATTTTTTTAGAAATTAGCAAAAAAATGGTGTGTATACCTTCACTACAGGCACCGACGAGTGTAACGAACATCGACGCACCGTCACATAAACTTTTCCAAATTTCCGAGTACATAAATTTTGCGGTGCGTTCCGGTCGTTACTATCGCACCGCGTACGGTGCCATCAAAAAATTTACGGGGTGAACTGAAACACAATGTTACATTTCTTAGCAGTGCGTTTGGTAAACATAAATGCCCTGGTGCACACATTTACCAATGCACTGCGTAAAAATATATCTGATAGGGGCAGTGCGCCATGTACTTTAACAACCCGGTGCATTATCCGTACTTTGACGCACTGCCCTACTAGTTATATACTTTGACGGTGCATTTATGTTTACTAACGCATAACCAAGAAAGGTAACAAGGTATGCGGTATGCCCTGTAAATTTACAGGTTGCACCGTAGGCGGTGCGAGCCGAGCACTTCGAATGCAAGACACATTTTATTTTTTTTACACTTAAAATTTCACTCAATTTTAAATTTTAATCTGGTGAAAACTTAAATTATGAAGAAACAAGGACATTACTTGGACATTTTTTCGTCGAGGAAGCATGGTTGCGACGTACTAAACAAAACCAAATTTGTCCACCATTTGGAAAAATTTGAAATTCATGCACCGAGCAACAGATAAAAGGAAGGAAAGCTAGGGAAGCACCAACGACATGGCGCTTCAGATAGGAAAAGGTTGCACTGGTAATTTTGAGCTATATAGCACTGAAAATAGTAAAAATATATTTTTACCGTCAGTAATTGTTTTTTATAAAACCATGTTCCGGTGCGTTTGATGACCAACCGCACCGGGGCGTACATGTTTACTAAGCGCACCGGTTATATATATATTTTAAAACAAACCTAGCACAATGCACGTGTGCACACCGATGCGTTTACTACTACATAGCGCACCGCCGTACATTTTTTGAAAAAATACAATGGTGTGAATTTTTTTGTTTAAGCATGACACGGTGCGGTATAATAATAGATGCCCTAGTGCGGCTGGTTTTACATAGTGTACCACGTAAATTTGGAAATTAACCCTAACACGATGCTCCATATTGAAGCACTGGTGCACATGATACAATGGAGTTCACAAGAATATATTTTTTGATACTATCCTACATTGGTGCGTAAATGTTTTCTATTTAACCATATAACAGTGCACTCTACTAATAGCGCATCAGTGCTTCCAGTGTTAAGTTGCACACCGTATATTTTTTAAAGAACGTTATTACGGTGCATCATTATTTTCGTAGCACATTGGATAATATTTTTTTATTTGAAATAACCCTACTATGGTGCGCTAGTTTCGAGGGCACCGATGCGCCTGTTGTATAAAGCGCACCGGTGCGTTATGTACTTATAAAACCATCGACGTAAAACATCTGCTAAAACCTTCTCTCGCTCGCCTCTGCTACTATCATCCACTATAAATAGATTTTTGGGCTATTTTTATAGGGGTGTTCACAAAAACCTCCACTATAGGGTCATTTCCTTGTAGTGCTAAGATTCGTGAAACCCTTTAGGTTGATGGTGAAATTTTTATTTTGCATTGAATTTTGAATTACGAGAAATTTTCACATGGTTTCAAAGCTTGTTATCAATGAAATCACTCTTAAGTAAGAGGGAGTTTGCATTTTAGGTGGAGTTTACCTAGAATAGGTACTTGACCTAGTTGAGGTCATTGGGTGAGAAACCCTGAGTTGCTTGGGAGAAGAATTTTTACCCTATAATGGATTTTGTTTACTTCACATATTGTTGATTTTGTGTGTTTCAAACAATTATTGAAGCTATGTAAGATGATTCTTGGTCTCACATAGTTTGACATGTTGGATGAAGCTTCTAACTTTGTTCCATGGAAGCTCGTTCTTTAGATTCTTATGGAGGAAGTCAATATTTGGGAGCATGTTGGGAAGTGTCAGGAAATGCAGGACACTTCCACACTAATCCTAGCAGAAGAGAAGAAGAACTTAATCAAGAACGTAAATTAAACAAGCAATCACACAGTACACCGAGATTTTACCCTCGAACCCCTAACCGAGAGAAACCAACGTTCCTTTGAGTGTTTTGCTCTCTTGTTTTCTTATTCTATCTGAATAAAAGGTTGCATGTCTAACATTGGTCCACACCTAAGACACAATCGACATCATACACTCTTGTCTACGCAAGAACAACCCTGCAACCAATCCAACTTACATATGCATGGCCAACAACATATGCATGCACATGCATTAACCTTCATAAGTGCATTCTACGATTAAAACATTAACCTTTATGACCTTACAACTCGCCCCTTTATAGGATTTACAACAGGAAAAAACCTAAATATTGGCGCCCATAAGCGGTTACAGATCTGTGCATATCATCAACTACAAATCCCACAAAACTTGGGATTCTGTTACAGTCGACTTCCAAGTCGGGTTACCAGTGGAATACCAATCAACCTTCATTTAGTCTCTATTCGGTCGTCTCACACCCGCACTTTGACCTCTTGTCAGTTGACTTGTCGTCGATACCTTCGACTTCGACTTTTCGTGGTCGACTTCCTCGACCTTCGACTTTTCGTGGTCGACTTCCTCGACCTTCGACTTGTTGTCAATCCACCTTGACCTTCAACGATCAATCGATCTACGTTGACTCGACTTTCACCACAAAGAATATGACAACCCAACATTCTCCCACTTGTTGTCTTCTTTACTGAAACATGAGATTCATAAAATTTCGTTCACAGACCTAGGGAAACAATGCCCATTGCCTCTCTGCACCAAGAGAACTTCACAACACTCACAGACTTGGTCAACGAGTCTACTATGTTTTCCAACGTATCTACTTTCTCCAGTAGCACCTTGTTATTTTCCACCATATCTCTTACAAAATGGTATTGTACATCAATGTGCTTAGTCTTTGAATGATAAGCATGGTTATTTGCTAGAAATATTGCACTTTGACTATTGCAACTCACCTTCATAACTCTCTGCTCAAACCCAATTCCTGAACATAACCTTTGCAACCATACCGCTTCTTTGCTTCCATGACTGGCCTCCATGTATTCAAATCTTGTTGTTGACAAGGCTACGACCACTTGTCGCTTACTCATCCAACTTATTGCTCCACTGAACAACGTGAATACATATCCGCTGGTTGACCTCGACCTCCATCGATCCGGATCTCCAGCCTAGTCAGTGTCGACAAATCCATGTATATATACTTTACCACTATCACCTCTAGGTCTTCCTTGGTAGCATATAGCATAGTCCTTCATGCCACACAAATACCTGAATACTCTCTTGATAGTTGTCTAGTGCTCCTTTCCAAGTGTCGACATGTGTTAAGAACCAAACATCCTAGTATCCAACTTAGTATCCAACTTAGTGTCGACATGTGTTAAGAACCATTGAATCCATTTTAGTATCCAACTTAGTTTCCATTGAATCCATCTTCTTTTGTAGTTCATTTATGTCCCTACGCATTTCTTCACCTTCATCAAAAGTCCAATTAGAATTTTCTGGAGGCTTATTTGGTGTAGAAGGTCCCTTTTTTGGTGGCATGTTGGCCAAGTATCACTTTTGAATTTTGATTTTGAGGCGGTTCTACTAGACAATATTTATTATATTCTATCTCCCAAGTTTCGGCCCTTCTGGGTATGAAAATTTCTTTTAGGTAGTTCTCTGATATATCTTCTCTGTAATGCCACAGGTTTGATCAAAATTGGATGTGCCAAGTGGAATTTACGGTAACTTCCTCACAACTTGCCGATTTTTGGCCTTTCGTTCCACAGGTTTGATCAAAATTGATGTGCCAAGTGGAATCTACAATAACTTCCTCACAACTCTGTCGCATTTTTGGCCTTTCCAGAGATCTCACTTGTATAGCATGCCCCACACAAAAAATAATCACTGATATCACCCTGAAACTGCGACCCAAAATACGCTTGACTGGCCCACGATCCAATGAAACCAGTCCCACTCAATTTAGAAGCACTCTAGCAAGCAGCTATGATTGTTTCACTGAACACCTTCTTGAGACTAGAATAATAGGACTACCAACACCCTATCCTACACAAGGTGCATCTACAAATTTAAGATGACCTGAAATCTGAACCTTTTACCACAGATAAAAAAAACTAATTTATGTAAATTTCCCCCAGAGTTCAGGGTCTAAAACGTTATAGAAAATTTTTTCTTATAGCTATAAAATTCGGCAATGACTCATTTTCGTGGATGATTCCGTAAGGCCTATCTTGTACAGGTTGTATTTATGAAATTATAAGGCCTCAGAGCTGAATTCTTGAACCCAACGTACCTTGATCCGCCTACTAAATATCCTACAACAAGCCATTCCTTATGAAACGTTGTAGAAAAAGTTATAGCTAAAAAATGCCACAAAGGTTCTGTGAGATGATTCAAAATGAAACCCCAAGACCTTGAGCTCGATACCCATATGTTAAGAACCAAACATCAATATAGCATATGAAAACCTCGTGAAAAGTACTCAACGCTTGAAAAAAAGATACTCAGATAATAATCCCTTCGAGGGGGCAACCTCCCACCTTTCCACTTAAATGTCTAAGTACAAGATGATTCAAAATGAAAATGTCTCCTTGGTATATATAGGAGACTAGGAGGTATAATTAAAACTGATGGCCTAAAGCCGACATAAATAAAATAACATTACTAATATAATATGCCCCAATTAAGGGGTAATGAGCCAATATTAGGGCTTAACAACATGTACCTTCTCAACACTCCCACTGCATGGGAAATGTTTGTTCAAGTGCAAACCATTGCATACATTAGACTACCAACAACACTTGCATAGGGAACACATGCCATGTCCTCTATCTCTTCATGTGTCTTTGGACATTGTTCAGCAGTAAGCCTTGCTCCCACTGGAATTGGCACCTTCACCGGTTTGCAATCCTGCATGTTGAATCGTTTCATAATTGTTTCAATATACTTCGTCTGATTCAACCAGCTTTTTCTAGCGGCTCGATATCTCTTAATCTCCATTCTCAGAATGAAGTTAGTTGCTCTGAGATCCTTCATGACGAACTTGGAGAATAGTTGCTTCTTCACTTCCTTTATTTCTTCCATGTTGTTTCCAATAAGCAACATGTCATCGACATACAAAGCTACATATATGAAATGCCCAACTTCTTCCTTGGAATATATGTAGTGATCAACTTTGTTTCTCACAAATTCCAAACTAAGGATGTAAGTGTCAAACTTCTAGTACCACATCCTTGATGATTTCTTTAGACCATAAAGGGATCTTTTGATTTTTCACACCAATTATTGCTTACCCTTTACTACAAATCCTTCAGGATGTTTCATGTAGATTTCTTCTTTCGGGTCCCCATGTAGGAACGTTGTCTTCACATCCATTTGTTCTATCTCTAAATCGAATGTTGCAGCCATATACATTAGTACTCTAATGGAAGTTAGTTTTTCAACAGGGAAAAAAATCTCACCGAAGTTGACTTCCTCGACTTGGGAATAACCTTTCTCTATCAGTTGAGCTTTGAACTTCTCAACTTGTCCTGCTAAATTCATCTTCTTCTTGAATACCCACTTGCTACCAATGAGCTTCCTTCCACTAGGTAACTTGACTAAATCCCATGTATCATTCTTGTACAAGGATTCCATCTCCTCGACCATGGCGTCCTTCCAGAGTTTACCCTCTATAGAGTCGACTACCTCACTGATTGACTTGGGCTCATTATCGATGGAAGTTAGCACGAATGCGGAATGGAATTCGGGCAGACTATACCTCTCAAATGGTTTCTTTACTCTTTCTGACCTCCTTACCACTAGAGTTAGTTGTTCCACCTCTTCCTCAAATTCTGTCGACTCATCTGAATCATCTTCTTCGTTCCTCAGTTCAAACCGCACCGTATCAGGAGTATTCTTGGTCTGAACAACTTCCTCAGGCTCATATTTACCTCTGACTTCTCTGAAGACCACATCTCGACTGTACATTGTTCTCCTTGATGCATGATCCCAAAGATTATATCCTTTCATCCTTTCTTTATATCCGATGAAAATGCATTTGACTACCTTCTTGTCCAACTTACTCCTCTTTTCCTTAGGAACATGCAAAAATGCATCATAGTCAAATACTTTGAGATGTGCCACCAAAGGATTATTACCATACCATACCTCATTTGGATTCGTGTCAACCAACACCGATGAAGGAGACATATTCAAAAATATTTTGTAGTCTCGACCGCCTTTGCCCATAATTCTTGTGCGAGCCCAACACCAATGAGCATGCTCCTTGCCTTATCCATCAACGTTCTATTCATTCTCTCGGAAACTCCATTTTGTTGTGGGGTATATGGTGTGGTATTTTGGCGTGCTATGCCACACTGGTTACAAACTGATCAAATTCATTTCCACAAAATTCACCACCATTGTCAGTCCTCAACACTTTAATCCTCTTTTATGTCTGGTTTTCCACAAGATCTTTAAAATCCTTAAATCTCTCGAAAACCTATGATTTCTTCCTCAGGAAATATATCCATGTCTTCCCGGAAAAATAATCTATGAAGGAGACATAATACATGGATCCACCAAGTGAAGGCACTGTAACCGAGCCAAACACATCACTATGCACCAGTTCTAGAATCTCATTTTCCCTTGTCGCTCCAGATGGGAACCACACTCGAATTTGTTTTCCATATATGCAATGTTCAAAAAAGTCAACTTCTAAACCACATTCAGGAAAACCTTCGACCATACCTTTGTTTTGCATAGCTCGAAGTCCTTTTTCTCCAATGTATTCCATCCCCTCGTGCCATAACTTAGTTGGGTCGATCTCATTATGTCTTGTCAAGTCAGTTTGAACCGACTTGGCTCGATTCGAGTCGAGTTGCGTCGACACCGATTCAAGTCGATTTGTGTTGACATCAAGTCGGGTCGAGTCGCAATCGATTTGATTTCAGGAGTAAGGATGTTGTTGCATCCAATCAAGTCAACATTCCATAACAACTTGTACAGGGTACCAATCCGAACTCCTCCCATTAAGACCATCGCACCTCTGACCATCTTGCACGAATCCTTCTGAAACAGAGTATGCACACCTGCATCACTCATCTTGCTGACAAATATCAGATTTCTTTCCAAACCCAGAATGTGTAGCACACTTGGAAGGGTTCTCCTCCCATCCTGCAATGTCAGTCAGAATCTTCCTCATCTGACAATTATGGTTGTCAAGTCGTCCCCCAAGAACACATCACCCCCATCATGTTGCTCATATTCACATAACCATTTTTTATGTAGTGTCATATGATAGGATGTTCCTGAGTCGATCAACCAAACATCTTGATCCAACTGTGTGTTGTTTGACGCCAGATACACATCACCTCCGTCGTTCGAGGTCATCTTTCTCTCAGTCGACTGCTTCTCATCAGATCCAACACTGAATTTTGTTTCCTTCGACGTATAGTCCTTTTTATAATTCCCAAATTTACCACATTTCCATCTTCGCGTCGATTGAACCAGGGATTTATATCTACCCTTCGACTTAAAATTTCTACCGGAGAATCTGCCTTTATCTCTGTCTATCAGCGGACCTCTCACTACTAGAGCATCTTTGGTCGATCATTCCATGTTCTTCCTTCTCATTTCTTCCAACAACAGAGAAGCAACCACGTCCTCTAACACTAGTGTGGTTGTATTATTCCCAATAGCCACGACTAAGATATCCCAAGAGTCTGGAAAATAACATAATAGGCTGATACACTTCTCCTCATCAGTGATATTAATATCCACAGACGATAACTACCTTAACACGATGTTAAACACATTTAATGCTCAGTCACCGAACTTCCATCACTCATCCTCAGAAGATACAGTTTCTTTCTGAGAAACAAATTATTTACCAGAGACTTCAACTGGTATAAGCTTCCCAGCTTGTCCCATAGTTTCTTGGCCAAATCTTCACCCGAGACATTCAACAACATTGAATCTGCAAGACAAAGTCGAATCGAACTTCTTGCTCTTCTTTTGAGTTTCTCACAATCTTTCGTCGACATGCCTGTTGACTGGGTACCTAGACAAACCATTGTCAGTTGTTCTCGATCCACAAGAAGATCTTCCACTTTAAGCTTTCAAAGCTCAAAATTCTGGCCATTGAATTTTTCTATCTCTATTCTGGAACTGCTTTCCATTCTTTACCATTATCTTTAACACAATTTATGACTTACGACTCTTACTGTACCTAGGGTTTAGTCCTCATTTTCAAGATTGGAAAATCAAGATTTGAAATACTCGCCAAAGCATAGCACCACATTGATCACTCACTTGTCAAGGAAAACCTAAGCTCTGATACCACATGTCAGGAAATGTAGGACACTTCCACACTAATCCTAGTAGAAGAGAAGAAAAATTTAATCAAGAACGTAAATGAAACAAACAATCACATAGTACATCGAGATTTTACCCTGGAACTCTTAACCAAGAGAAACCAACATTCCTTTAAGCGCTCTACTCTCTTATTGTCTTATTCTATTTGAATAAAAGGTTACATGTCTAACCTTGGTCCACACCTAAGACACAATCAACATCATACCCTCTTGTCTGCACAAGAACAACCATGTAGCCAATTCGACTTACATATACATGACCAACAACCTATGTTTGCACATGCATTAACCTACATAAGTGCATTCTACAATTACAGCATTAGCCTTTACGACCTTACAACACGCCCCTTTATAGGCTTTACAAAGGAAAAAGCCTAAATATTGGCACCCAAAAATGATTACAGATATGTGCATATCATTGGCTACAAACCCCGCAAATCTCGGGATTATGTTACAATCGACTTCCAAGTCAGGTTATCAGTCGACTACCAGTCGACCTTCATTCGGTCTCTAGTCGATAATCTCACACCCGCACTTCGACCTCTTGTCGATTGACTTGTCGTCGATACCTTCGACTTTGACTTTTCCTGGTCGACTTCCTCGACCTTCGACTTGTTGTCGATCCACCTTGACCTTCGATCGTCAATCGATCTACCTTGACTTGAATTTCACAGCAAAAAATATAACAACCCAACATGAAAGAGATTCTAGAACTTATTGATCCAGTGGCTTTGGCCGCTCATAGAAAGAAGAAAGCCAAATTGAAAAGAATCATTCTATTTATTGTGAATAATCATTTCATCTCCATGTTTCAAATAAACAGGTAAGAATATGTTTGATTCTTTGGTTGAGTAATTTTAGAATTCCCTTTCTTTTTGACAAATGCTTTTGTGAAACCAACTCTCAATTGTTCGCATGAGCAAGACAGATGTTATGGTGAGCTACTTGACCAAGATCAGTTGGAAACCATTGGAACTAAGGTGGAGGATCAAGAGTTAGTTTCCATTTCCCTAAAAGGCCATGCTCTTTCCTAGGCACCTTTTGTTCACATTGTTTGTTCTTGAGAAAATATACCATAGAAAGATTTGGGTTGTTCTTGTGTAGGGAGAAATCAAATTGCAATGTTGTTTGGAACAAGAAGGAGAAGTAGACACTATTGGTCTCATTAGGAAGGCGAAGAAAAATAGCAAGAAAGTTTACGAGAAGAATGATGGGACAAATACAGGAAAGAAAGACTTGAGTAAGGTGATGTTCTTTCGTTGTCATGAGATGGGACATTATGCAAGCTAGTGTCCATTGAAGAAGTCAAAGAGTGCAATATAGGTTGCAAGTGTAGAGGATATGAACTCTCGGTTTGAGATTACCTTTTCCATGGCTTCTAAAGTTATCTTCTAACACTAATGTCTAGTGTTGGTTGATGAGTGGATAGTGAAGCCTCGAGACACGTGACATATGCTAGTTTTATATTTAGCAAGATTCAAGAGAAAGAGGGAGGCATGATTGTGGAGCTTGACGATGATGCTACTTACCCTATGAGAGGAGTTGGCTCTATTTCATTTGAATTCCTTCAAGTGATGTTCTTGAGATGGATCACATTTTATTAGTTCCTGGCTTGAGGAAGAACCCCCTTTCAGTGTCTTGTATGACAAATATACATTGGAGAGTTGTCTTTGAGAGATAACATTACACTATCAATGATTATAGTCTAGCTAGTCCAAGGACTTTGGCTAGAGGGCTAAGAGAGGGTGGCCTTTATAGGATCCTTGTTGATCCAGTGGCACATGTACATTTTAGTGAGAGGTTCGAAGATCCTTCTACCTTTGAGGAAGCACATGCATGGCAAGAGGTCATAGAACCAAATTCAACACCGATTGCAGATGCTTTGATAACATCTTGTGTTGATGAGGATGTGATATCTTTCAATTTGCAATATTCTCCTTCAATGATCAGAGAGAATGTGGATATTTTTGTTCCATATTTAGAGGCTCAAGAGCATGTGGGAGTTCCCATAGCTTCAATGATAGAAATTGTACCTCCTAGGAGATATGCTAGCCATGTTGCATTGGTTTCTTCCATCTGTGAGACTTCTATTGTACATAGGAGGAGAGGTATGATGATGAGATTGATTTCATCCATGATCCTTCCAATGGTTCATTAGACTAGAGGTGTGATACCTTTATGGAAGACGATGTTGAGAAAAAATTCAAGAGTTGCAGTAGATGGGAGTATTATAGAGTACATAGTCGAAGATCATAGATTCTCTCAAACCTTTTCCAGGATGCATCTGTATGGCTCCCAGAGCTATACCTGAGGCATCTACATGTACATGGAATTCTAGAGTCCAATTCGGAAATACAAGGATTGGGGCACTTACCAATTTTTCCTTCAAGATGTCTAAGGAGGCTTGACATTCTTCATTCTAGGCAAAGTCTTTTGTCTTCTTCAGTGAGTGCTTCATTGGTGTGGTGATTGTGGTGTATCCCTTAATGAATCTCCTGTAGTATCCCATCTGTCCCGGGGTAAACTACAACATGTGAACGTTAGTTGGAAACTGCGGATCCTGCCGCTACATTAATGGAGTTTCCCATGATAATAATCTTTCTAGGAATCATGGATTCTCTTAGACAAAGGGATTTGACCATGATGACTCACTCTTCAATATTCTAGACTCAGGATGAGGGCATTGACCTAGTTCAAGTTGGTTCAGTTGCTAGAAGATTGGAGGTGCATGAGAGGGACTCTCATGTTCACATGATGATGGTGACCTTGCATGGATTGTTGCCTATACGACGAGCTTTTTATTCTAGGATCAAGGATTTGACTTGTATGGATATTTATCTTTGTCACTTTGGTAGATGTAATACACTTGTCGTGATCTTGTATGGAGATGCAATCTTCTCTACAAGATGTCTTGACAACTCATCATGTCATGTTCGTTGATTTTGGCCCATGATGCTAACTTGGAGGATGATGGAGTTTGGCATGTTGCCTTTGTTCCAAAGAGATATCCATCATATTCACAAATGGTCATCATTCATTGGAGGATTGAAATGTAGTGATAACATAGATGACAAGTTATTTACAGATGGAAATGGTTGATTTAGGGCTCACAATAGGTACACATTTGCAGGGAGCTGATTTGGTGGAGTTGGAGAGGGAGTCATCAGGTGTCGATGTAAACACTTTTCTCATAAAGAGGGAGTGTTAACTTTCAAGGTTACTTAAAAAATGTTTACACCATGCTTGGGGTGCTTCATTTGATTTGAGGTACATAGTGTATGCTCAACCTTTGAATGGTTCAAGGTGGATTAGCATATGAGAAATCGTCCTTGATGGATTTGCACAATTAAGATAGTTTTCTTAGTGGATGTTTGACCTCAAATGGTTGTCAGCTTAGTATTCTTCCCTTAGGCATTGGAGTTCTCTTGAAAGTTTGGTGGACACCCTTCATTGGGACCCCTTAAAGGATCCACTTGCTTGGAGAGTGCCCTACATGCGATGAGAAGCATTGTGCATCTTGGAGAAGGAAATTAGGCCCTAGTTGGCATGTGGCAGCTTGGATTCATGTTCAAAGGATTGTAGATGGCTTGAGGGTGTTTGGAGCTTCGACGATATTCTTGTAGGGGTTGTTGAACCAATGGAGTACATTGCTTAGAAGGATCAATGGAGTTCATGGAGGCTTGTGATGGAGGGATGTGGACTTACCTTGTGGAGCTAAATCACCTTGGAGCCATTATTATGCATGACATCACCTTAGAACATGATATATGTACTTTAAAGTGTAGCATCTCACTTGTGTTGGCCTACAAGTGCTCATTGTAGATTGTTTGTAAGGGATAAGCACCACATTGTATTGTTGGTCGCCCTTATCTCTCATGTAAATAAATAAAAGCGTCTTTCCATTCATATATGTTTACTCACTTGTATTCACTCTTGTGATGAGATGTGACCTAGAGAACAGTGCACACTGGCCTCTCCCATTCTAAAGTCTTTAGATTCTCTCTCTCTCTCTCTCTCTCTCTCAATTTGCTAGGGTTTCTTGGTCTTCTTATAGTATCTTGGAGCATCTTATAGTTTCATTTTGCACATTTCAGATAAAACAATAGGTAAAAAGATGTTTGATTCTTTGGTTGAGTTATTCCATAACTCTTGTGCTTCTCCATAGATGCTTTTGTGAAACCATCTCTTAGTGGTTTGCATGAGCAAGATATATACTGTGGTGCGCTACTTGACCAGAATCAATGGGTAGCCATTGGAACTAACATGGAGTATCATAAGTTAGTATCCATTGCCCTAAACGAGCTTGCTCCTTCCTAGATTTCTTTTGTTAAGGGTGTTTGTACTTGAGAAAATATACCAAATTTTCCTAAGCTCTAGGTTGATCTTGTGCATGAAGAAATCTGAGTGTAGTCTCGTTTGGAACAAGGGGAAGTAGACATTATTAGTCTCGTTGAGAAGACTAAGAATAATAACAATATAGGATTCAAGAAGAAACATATGACATATATGTAAAAGAAAGACTTGATTAAATTGATGTGCTTTCGATGTCAGAAGACGAAACATTATGTAGGCTAGTGTCCATTGAAAAAGAAGGGAGAGGGTGCAAAATTTTTTGCCACTAACATTGTTGCAGGTGTAGAGGATATGAAATCCCAGTTTGAGACTTCATTTTCCATGACCTCTTGTTTATTTTCTAACACTATGTCTAGTGTTGATTGGTATGTGGACAATGGAGCTTCGAGACACATGACATGATAGGCCTCTATTTAGTAAGAATTAGGAGTAAGAGGGAGGGCATGACTATGGAGCTTGGCGATGATGCCACTTACCATGTGAGAGGAGTTGGCTCCATTTCATTTCAGATGCCTTTAAGGGACGTTCTAGAGATGGATCACATTTTATTGGTTCCTCGTTTGAGGAAGAAACTCCTTTCAATTTCTTATATGACAGATATAGATTGGAGAGTTGCATATGAGGGACAATAGTGCACCATCAATGATTGTTGTCTAGCTAGTCCAAGGTCCTTCACTATAAGGGTGAGAGAGGGTGGCCTTTACAGTTTACTTGTTGATCCAATGGAAAATGTACATTCCAATGGGAAGCTGGAAGAGGCTTCTAGATTTGAGGAGGCATGTGCATGGAAAGAGTTCATAGAGCCAAGTTCAACACTGATTAAAGATTCTTTGATAGCATCTTGTGTTGATGAGGATGTGAGATCTTTCCATTTGCAAGATTTTCCTTCCATGATCAAGGAGAATGTAGAGGTTGATGTTCCATATTTAGAGGCTCAAGATCATGTAGGAGTGTTCATATCTTCAATGAGGGTGATTGTACCTCCTAGGAGATATGCTAGTCATGTTCCATGTGTTTCTTCCATCTGTGAGACTTCCAACTATACAGACGAGGAGAGGTGTGATGATGAGATTGATTTCATCCACGAGCCTTCCAATCGTTCATTGGAGGAGAGGTGTGATACTTTGATAGAGGATGGCATTGAGACAAATTCCAAAGTTGCAACGGATGGAAGTATTATAGAGTACAGAGCCAAGGATCATGGATTCTCTCAACCAGAGGGAGTTTCCCATGATGATACTCTTGTCGGGGATCATGAATTCTCTCATACAAAGGAAGTTGAGCATAATGTTACTCTTGCTTTAGGTTTCTCTCAGGATGAGAGATTTGACCTAGTTCATGTTGGTTTAGTTGCCAGAGGATTTGAGGTGCATGAGAGGGATTCATGTTCACAAGATGATGATGACCTTGCATGGATTGTTGCCTATACCACGAGTTTTGTATTCCATGATCAAGGATTTGACGTGTATGGATATCTATCTTTATGACTTTGATAGATGTGATACACTTGTCTTGATATTATATGGAGATGGATTTTCTCTATAGGATTCCCTGGACAACTCATGATGTGGTGTTCACTGATTTTGGCTTGTGATCTTGACTTGGAGGATGATGGAGTTTGGCATGTTGCCTTTGTTCCAAAGAGATATTCCTTCATATTCACAAGTGGTCCTCATTCATTGGAGGATCAAGATGTTCTTATAGTATGGGTGATAGGTTCTTTATAAAGGACGGTGATTGATTCTAAGACCACAACATGTATAGAATTGGAGGGCGCTAATTTGGTGGAGTTGCAGAGGGAGTTGATAGGTGTCTATGTAAATACTTTCCTCGTAAAGAGGGATTGTTAACCTTCGAGGTTAGTTCAAAAGTGTTTACAACATGCTTAGGGTGCTTCATGAGATTTGGGATGCATAGTGGATGCATAGCCCTTAAATGGTCCAAGATGTATTGGCATAGGAAAGATAACCCTTGATGGTTTTGCATAGTTGAGATAGCTTTCTCAATGGATGCTTGACCTCATATGGTTCTTGGTTTAGTGTTCTTTCCTTAGGCATTGGGGATCATTTAACAGTTCGATGGACACACTTCATTGGGGCCCCATGAAGGATCTCTTGCTTGGAGAGTTTCCTACATGATATGAGGAGCATTGCGCAACTTGGAGGAGGGCATCATGCCTTAGTTGGCATGTTGTAGCTTGGATTCATGTTCAAAGGATTGGAGATGGCTTAGGGATTCCTGGGATTTCGACGGTATTCTTGTAGGGCTAGCTAACCTAGTGGAGTACATTGCTTAGGAGGATCACTGAAGTTTGTGGAGGCTTGTGATGGAGGGATGGACTTGCCTTATGTAGCTACATCACTTTGGAACCATTATTGTGCATGACATCACCCTTGAGCATGACACATGTACTTTAGAATGTTGCATCTCACTTGTGTTGGCCTACATGTGCTCATTGTAGGTTGCTTATAAGGTCTAAGGCCCATGTTATATTGTTGGCCTCCCTTATCTCCCATATAAATAGAGGGAGGAGAGAGCCTTTCCATTCATATATGTTCACTCACTTGTATTCACTCTTGTGATGAGATGTTACCTAGAGAGAAGTGTGCACTAGCTTCTCTCCCTATCTAAAATCTTTATGTATTTGATCTCTCCCTCTCTGTTGAGTCACTAGGATTTCTTGGTTTTCTTGGAGTATGTTGGAGCATCTTGGAGGTTTAGGGTTAGGTTTTATCGTTTTGATCTCTCCCTCTCTCTTGAGTCGCTAGGGTTTCTTGGTTTTCTTGGAGTATGTTGGAACATCTTGGAGGTTTAGGGTTAGGGTTTATCTCTTGGAGATTAGGGTTTTGTGACCAAACCCTAGGGTGGAATTGTGATGAAGAGAAGGAGAGGACGTCTTGCCTTGAAGGATGTGTTCAAGTGATTCTAGCATATTGGATCTTCTTGGTTGTTAGAGTTTTGTTGATTTCTCCTAACTAAGGTTTGGAGAGCTAGGAGGATTTGTACTAGCTTTGAGAGAAGGCTATGGTATATGCATGCACTTCATCTTGAGCATATTAATGAAGTTTCCCAATGTCCAGAACTTATGCAATTTCTAGATTTGATTTTCAGCTATATATGTTTTTTATGCATTGTTATTTACAACCATATGTCTTGCTGATTTGACATAAGTAAAAGCACAATTGTTGAGTGATTTGACATGTAAGTGAAAAAGAATATAAGGGGTTGATTTTACTGTTATCATACTATTGTTTCACTGTTGTTATCACTATTGAAATATTGTAACTGCAAAGAGTGTTCTATTTATTATTGATGTATTATTCATTAGATCAATCCTTTTTTGTGGATTGATCATGTCGGGCATTGTAAATGACCAAATCCCCTTTTGTGGATTGGTCAAACCCTAATTGTAATGAGAAAAATGAGAAGCCGACCCCTAGAATTAATTAAGGTGGTTCTAACCACCTAGAAAGAGAAGTCGGCCATGCCAGTGAAACGACACTTCGTTTTAGCTCCTGCTAGATTGTATAAATAAAGGAGGCTAGTGCCTCATTTGTTCACTCACTCACTTGATCATCAGAGCGCAAGTTTGGAGCTGCAGTTGGAGAAGAAGGAAGAGAGAGAGAGGCACATTACTTGGGAGAGGACTTTCTGTAGTGTTTGGTTTATTCTCTTGGCATTGTATTAGCTATCTATATTAAGGAATTTTTGGTTGGGTTTTCTCCCCCACGAGGGTTTCCTAGGATAAATGATGTGTCTCTTGTGATTGTGTATTTCTCAGTGATCCTATCTATGCTATGGTTATCTACTGAATTGAAAAGAAACCTAATAATACCTTAAACTCTAACATGGTGTCAAAGCCAAGCTGAAGAGAGCATCACTCACAAGAAGAAGAAAAACGTCATTTTTGTCGTACATGAAATTTAGGGCTTTTTATTGAAGAAGAATTTTAGCCCAAGAGCCATCTAGAAAAGTGCGCCCTACCTCAAGGAAATATTTGGCACCTTCAGCACACCTTTTCAATGGCTAGATCTCCCGAAAAGTGAAACCCTAGTTTTCACCAGTACCAGAAGTACCAGAAGTACGAGAAAACTAGAAGTACAAGAAAACCAGAAGCACCAGTCCAAAAATCCACTGGTCAAGTTTGAAGGGGTAAAAGTTGGATTTTCTGAAATCTAACCACACCAGGCTACTCATCTTAGCCAAGCGCACCTCCTGGTAAGTTCAAAATTCAATTTTAAGCACTTTCATTTTTTGGTCATTTTCCTAGCTCCAGGTAAAAGATGTCTGGAAGCACTAAGCTTGTTGACAAGCTAGAAGGTGTGGAAAAACTATGTGCCTGGAAGTATAGGATTGGACTCATTCTTGAAGAGAATGACCTAGCAAGATTCGTTAAAGAAGATGTACCAGAACCCGTCGATGCTGCAGCTAAAGCAAAAAAACAAAAGGACACAATTAGGGCCAAAAGAATCATTGCAGATTCTATCAAAGATCACTTGATTCCTCAAGTGTCGTCAAAGAAGACTCCAAAAGAAATGTTTGATGCCCTAACTAGATTATATGAAGGAAAGAACATAAATCAAAAGATGAATCTAAGAACTCAACTCAAGAATACAAGGATGCAGAAAGGAGAATCAACCCAGGAATATTTCTCCAGAATATCAGAATTCAAAGAACAGCTAGAAGCAATTGGAGATACTATAGACGAAGACGAAGACGAACTCATAATGACGACCATTAATGGTCTCACAAGACCTTGGGATGCATTCATCCAAACTATTTGTGCTAAAAAGGAGAAACTACAATTTGACAGTCTTTGGGAAGAATGTATTCAAGAAGAATCAAGGGTAGCTAACCGAGAAGCTTTACTATCAAGAGATGAAGATCAAGCCCTAGCTACTCACACTAAAGGAGGAAGAAATAAGTCTTACTTCCAAAAAAAAACTCATAAGGAGTCTCAACCCCAAAACAAATTCATACATAAAGAATCTCAACCAAGGAGATTCCATAAGTTTCAGAAAGGACAAAGAAAAGGAAAAGATTTCTCATCCTACCAATGTTACCATTGTGACAAGATGGGACATATTGTGAAACAATGTCCAGCTAGACGAGAAGAATACAAGAAGAAAAACAAGAGGTATTATGCTCATGAAGTTGAAGATGAAGAGCCACCCACAAAGATGATAAAAGAACGAATTGAAGACTATGTCTTAATCTCAGCCCTCTCAGGATCAATATCACTTGGTGAGGACACGTGGCTCATTGATAATGGTGCTTCCAAACACATGACAAGTCAAAGAGACATTCTCTCTTGCCTTTCAGAAAAGAAGTTTTCTTAGAAAGTTACACTTGGAGATGATTATCAATACCCTATCAAGGGAGTAGGAGAATCAAATTACAAGCTTAATTCAAGGACTCCAATACAAAAGACGTACTATATGTACCAGGTTTGACAAAGAAATTACTCTCCATATCAACTTTAGAAAAGAAAGGCTTCAAAGTTGCCTTTATAGATGGAGAAGTTCTTATGTGGGCCAAAGGAAAAACCATGGAAGAAGCAATTGTTATTGGAAAAGAAGAAGGTGGCTTGTATAAGCTAAAGGGTCACTCAAAAGCAGCCATGACCCACTCCATTGAGAATGCATGTGAACTTTGGCATAGAAGATTAGCCCACATCAACTACAAGGCATTACCATATGTAAGCAAGGCAGTCACAGGTTTACCAGAGCTCAAGGTTGACCATGAAGGTGTGTGCAATGGATGTGGACAAGGGAAGAACATCAAGAACCCTTTTCCGAAGAGAGAAAATAAAGCAGAAGGAGTCTTAGAACTCATTCACTCAAATGTGTGTGGCCCAATGCCATCATTCTCCATCAGTGGGTATGTATAATATGTATCTTTTATTGATGATTATTCTCACAAAACCTGGGTTTACTTTTTGAAATCAAAAGATGAAGTGTTCAAGGAATTCAAATCCTTGATAGAGAATCTTTCTGAAAGAAAGATCAAGATACTCAGGTTAGATAATGGAGGAGAATACACCTCAAAAGAGTTTGTAAACTTTTGCAAATATGTTGGGATCAAGAGGAGCTCACCACTCCCTATAATCCTCAACAAAATGGTGTACCAGAAAGAAAGAACATAACTATAATGGAAGCAGTGAAGACCATGATCCATGATCAAGATCTTCCAATGTGCTTATGGGCAGAAGCAGCAAAAACATCAGTATATGTGTAGAACGGATTGTCCCATAGTGCACTTGGGTTCAAGACCCGAGAAGAGATGTTCTTTGGAAAGAAGCCAGAAGTAAGCCATCTCAAAATATTTGGCTGCCCAATATTTGTACATATTCCAAAATAAAAGAGAACCAAGCTGGACCCTTCAGGAAAGAAGAGAATATTTCTTGGATACTGTTAGGTCTCCAAGGCCTTCAGAGTTTATATACCAGGTTACCATCATATTGAAATCAGCAGGGATGTAACCTTTGATGAAGATGCAACACTCAAGAAATCAAGAAGATGCTAGCTTGAAGAAGTATATGAAGAGGAACCTGTAGCTCCCAAAGTTGCAGAACCAATGAGGGAAGTCATAGCTTCCCCTGATGAGGAGATTCTAGAAGATCGTGACATAGTAGAATCTCAAGAACCTCCCTAGATGACGATCTCTCACAAGAGAAAGCCAACCCGGGCAAGGGAACTTATTCAAGATGGAGAGAAGTATGGTGTCCATGAAGGAACCATGAGACAAGTGAAGAAACCAAAGCCATTCTCCAGTTATATGGCTTTGATGTGTGATCTCTCAGAGAAGGAGCCTACCTGCTTTGAAGAAGCCATTCAAAAGAAAGAATGAGAATATGCCATGACAGAAGAATACCAATCCATTATAAAGAATGATGTATGGGAAATAGTTCCTAGACCGAAGAGCAAGGATGTGGTATCTTCCAAATGGTTTTTCAAAATAAAACATGTTGATGGAAGTATTGAGAAATATAAAGCACGACTCGTTGCTCGTGGCTTCTCTCAAAAGGAAGGCATTGAATATGAAGAGACATTTGCTCTTGTAGCCAGATACACTTTGATCAGAGCCATCATAGCCCTTGCAACTAAGATGAAGTGGAAGTTGTGATGTCCCGTCCCCAAGATTAGGCCAGCAGGGGGTGACTTAGTAATCTATATGTTCCCGTAGACTATAGTCAGGCACAAACAGGGAACCAGATGGAGAAATAAGGAGGAATTAAGGCTAAACGATAAATTAAGCCAAAATACTTAGGAAAAGTCACTTAAGCCTAAGTCAACGGAGAATTAGAATGAAAAGGTGATAAGGGGGCGACTTAATTGACAAATAAATCACTTAGGAGGAAAGGCGCCTAGGTTAAGTGATGTCAACGAAGAATTAGGTCGGGAAATATATAAAGAGAGGAATTTGACCTAATTCCTCATTATGCATTGTTATGATTTGATGTTGAGACTTCCGAGAGGAGGAGGAGAGCTGACCTTACTGTTTTGTGGATTTCTTGAGGAAACCACCACCATTGATCGGTTTCGGTGTTGAGAGACACACCCTAGCCCATCGGAGATACCATCTAGGTATCTCACCGTTCATTTCAGGAGAGTTTATTGTGGAGGGCACAACTCAGCCAAGGAGGGCGCAAGTCATTT
>SNQJ01S0046997.1:33084-44094 GCA_010110895.2 Picea sitchensis | reverse complement strand
TTGAAATATTGTAACTGTAAAGAGTATTCTATTTATTATTGATGTATTATTCATTAGATCAATCCCCTTTTGTGGATTGATCATGTCGGGCATTGTAAATGACCAAATCCCCTTTTGCGGATTGGTCAAACCCTAATTGTAATGAACAAAATGAGAAGTCGCCCCCCATAATTAATTAAGGTGGTTCTAACCACCCAGAAAGATAAGTCTACCCTGCCAGTGAAAAGACACTTCGTTTTAGCTCTTGCCAGATTGTATAAATAAAAGAGGCTAGCGCCTCATTTGTTCACTCACTCACTTGATCATTAGAGTGAAAGTTTGGAGCTGCAGTTGCAGAAGAAGGAAGAGAGAGAGAGGCACATTACTTGAGAGAGGACTTTCTGTAGTGTTTGGTTTATTCTCTTGGCATTGTATTGGTTATCTATATTAAGGAAGTTTTTGTTGGGTTTTCTCCCCATGAGGGTTTCCCAGGATAAATGATGTGTCTCTTGTGATTGTGTATTTCTCGGTGATCCTATCTATGCTATGGTTATCTAGTTAATTGAAAAGAAACCTAATAATAGCTTAAACTCTAACAATCACTACTATAAAAGAGTATTTTCAGATCTAGTTATTGGTTGATAAGTTTCCCTAAAAGGATTGAAACTTATCCATTTGGTTTGATATCTTTTCTCCTTGAATTAGGAGGAAGTTTCAGCTGTTTGGAAGTGAAACATTGTACTATTTCCATTGTTGTTTTGTACCATGCTTTATAACAGCCCTAAGGCTGAAAATTCATATAGCTAAGTTCCAAGAAACCTTTTAGATTAAAGGTGAAATTTCCGTTTTGCATTGAATTTTGAATTCTGAGAAATTTCCATAAGACCCTGATGTACTTATTTGTTTAATTGAAAAGAAACCTAATAATAGCTTAAACTCTAACAATCACTACTATAAAAGAGTATTTTCAGATCTAGTTATTGGCTGATAAATTTCCCTAAAAAGATTGAAACTTATCCATTTGGTTTGATATCTTTTCTCCTTCAATCAGGAGGAAGTTTCGGCTGTTTGGAAGTGAAACATTGTACTATTTCCACTGTTGTTTTGTACCATGCTTTATAGCAGCCCTAAGGCTGAAAATTCATATAGCTAAGTTCCAAGAAACCTTTTAGATTAAAGGTGAAATTTCCGTTTTGCATTGAATTTTGAATTCTGAGAAATTTCCAGAAGACCCTGATGTACTTATTTGTTCTTGTAAAATTTGAAGCATTTTCCAATATATAAAAAAAATTAAAAATGCCAATTTTCAATACAAAACATCATCCTATCTCCATGCAATTTTGTACTAAACTACATGATTTAAGATCCAAGGTGATTTCAAGAAATTTCCAAATGATATTTTTCTAAATAGAATTTTTAAAAATAATTGCGTCAAAAATGAACAGACGTCAAAGTTGCTTCTATAACAAAGATTAAATAAATGCACTAATACTATCATTAATTGATAAAACTGCATAAAGCATGGTGGATACTCCCCCCGTTGTTTGTAACAAAGATTAAATAAATGCATTAGCATTATCAATAATTGATAAAACTGCATAAATCACGGTTGGTACTTTCGCTCTGGTTTGATTGGGTAGAAGCCCGTGCATTATTTGATAAAGGTTCAGCGAATCATCTGTGAAGAGCATCTATAATGCTTTTGTAGCAGCACAGGAACGTCATAAGCCTTTTTCTGAAAAAGAAAGCAGCCCTTGAATTTTACAATGCTTTTGGATAATAGTTATACGGAATTCACTTAGTCTGCATTTCAATCAGCCAGGGCAAGATTATCATTTATAACTTCCACAAATGTAACAATACAAATTTGACTATTAAGACCTTTCTGTCCAACAAAATACCAAAGAAAGTTGGCAAAAGATATATCTCAAGGTTTAACTCTACAAATGTACACATACATATATCATTGCAGTATTATGAAACTGGAGAGTGCAAAGTTGAAATTGGAGGCTATAAGATTGGATATTTACCTGCACTGATTTCGTGTTAGTGTAATTGCTCGTGTGAAATCCCTAGCTTTCAGCTGCATTGAAAATTCACTGGGATGTATGCACTCTGCCTATTGATGTTTGTCCGAAGAAAGTTGTACGGATGGCACAATACATACCAAATATAGAATTTGAATTAAAATGGATTTAGAACTTTGAAGGGAAAGCAATTTATCGACTCCCCAATCAATTCAAACTCGTTATAGCAGGAGAATTCTGTAGTCTGTAATTTGGAAAACTATCCCTCCTTGATAAAGAGGATGAGCATTTGATGTGTTTCACTCCATCTCTGCGAAGAGATTGAGGATCTATTCCTGATTTATGGGCAGCAATAACACCCAATGCTTCCCAATAGTTTGCAACTCTCACCTGCACATACAAATAATTTACATTTTATTGCTGAATCATTTTCCCCTCAGTATAAGATCAACCCTATCTATACTGCCTACTATAATCAGATCTATCACAAACACTTCATAATGTCATGTGCCTTCTTTGAACTTTCAGTGTGAAATGACACAAGATTTTTCTTCATTCACGTATCCTGCTAAATCACTCAATTTCAGTTAAGATCAACAGTATGACATGGCATACCACATTAAGTTCTAGCTTTTCAGGAGTGTCATTGAGAACTGTTTCATTCTCCTCAACTGCAATCATCAGTGGCTGAAAATTTTCAGCAAAAACAATAAGTTATCATGTCACATACTCATAAATTAAACATTATTTAGAATAAAATATAAGCTAGTTTTGTTTCATCAAATGCGGAGGCTATCATGACAAGAAAGATGATGCACTTTATAACATGAAATATCACACTGCATTAAGAGTAGGTCTTTCATTCTTACCAAAGATCCTGCTTTTTGGCCAAAGGCAAGAGTTCCAGCCCCACCACAAGCATCAATTGGAACAACGACACTGTCGACATCACTGGCCCATATACAGCTATGCCTCGAGACCTTATGAGGAGATTCCTCTTTTTGGACCACATATTGGGGTGCCCTACTTAGACCAGCAAGTACACAAGGCAAGAAGGTATATCCAATCTGACTCGTACAAATAACAAACAAATGTTAACCAAATTAAGTAGAGAAAATGTACAGCAAATCTATCAAATATTATCGAGATATGAAAGCAAAAAAGTCTTGCATTGCTGAACACAAGTTACAGAATTGCAACAGTACCTCTTCTGCAGCAGACCTAGGAGAAACTAACGGATCTAAAGGGAGAGGCAACAATGCAGGAGCATGTGCACAAGGAATGTGGAACTTCCGGACAATGAGATGGCTTATTATAGCTTCTACCCCTGCCAAGACATCAATTCCCTGTAAAAGAAAGATATAAGACAATTACCATGGAGCAAAAACAGAGTACTATGATCAACAATGGCACAGCGCAGAACTTATTGCTATATGAATCCATATCCTCCACCATAATTTTTATCATAACAAAAGCCTCACGTACAATCTGCCATGAATCTACTATCTATAAATTCCCACATGTTCCAACCAATATTTCATCAGGAAGCTCTCAAGAGGAAATGATATAAGTACTGCACAACACACCTAGAGGGGACAAGCCCTGCTGCCCTAGTTCATAAGCATGAGAAACAAATGCAATAAAGACCCAACCTTCCCTTGTCGGTAATCCTCCAATTCATCCAAGCTATCATCTGGAAACCGGCCAACGACTGCAATAGCATTCACATTTGCACAATTGACCAGAGTATCCACTGCCCTTAGCAAGGAATCGGGATGTCCAAGCCGTCCTGTTGACTGCCCAGTTTGTGCATCAACCCATTTTTCAACCTGCAAAACATGTGCAATTTTATTCACATCTTGTAGCCGATATATCTAACGTATAAGAGATAGTACAGACATGGGTCGCTCACTCATCTCACACTCATATAGAAAATATACATATCACATTAAATGAAAATCCAACAAATTTATCAAACATCAATAAAATAATAGCCACCATAAGCTATAAAGAAACTGATATGTTAATTTTTTCCCTCCACTCAAGTTGTTTATGGGAGGGTAAATACCTAGGATCTTAAGTTGCAAAACAAGTGGAATTTTAATATTACGATGCCAAAAATAGATGACGTTAAGCATATTTGACAGCAATAATATCAATCAAAACAGAACTTCTGAAAGTACATAAAAAGACATTAATCTTGATTTTATTATCTGCAGAACCTATTTGAGACAGAATACTGTTTTCACTCCAACTTTATATCATATGCACTAACCTCACCTTTATATTCGTTTAGCCTCTCTTGCCATAAATATTTTCTTGTTGTGCTATTTTGAAACTGCCTCTCCAATGCACTTATCACTTAAGGGAATACAGCTCCTTCAAAATGAGGCATCAGACATAAAAAAACAGGCAAACAGAAATTCTCCTCCAACATGAGAACCTGAAAAATGAAGCCACGGCTCACAAACAATCTAGTCAAAAACATGTTGAAGAACACAGCTAGTGAATGCAGGTGGTTAAGAGGAAAAAGGGTCCCCCATTGTTGAACTTGCAGTACAGACAAAAACCAATCCCTCGAAGGCAAAGCATTCTTTCAAACATGAAACCTTGGACCTAAAGGACATCACTCTTGATAAGGGTTTGGGTGACTTCAAATCGTAAACTCATCATTCAATTCCAGTCAACTGAGGAATGCCTACAGGCCTTGAAAGTTGAAAAGAAGTTGTTCTCTCTCCCCAACAAGATCTACCTAGATGCGAATCTGATGTGGCTCCAAGTAACTTCAAAAGGATTGCACTTAGGTGGTTGCAAAAAAAGATAACAAATGGACAATAATCCTCAACCACAAAGTGGTGATTCATAACTCTTCCCCCACAGTGGTCGCTTCCCTAGCCAACAAAATGATAGTGTTCACAGACCCCAGCAGTTTCAAGAGGCATCTCCATTGCTTGTTGGAATTGTTATGGCGTAGTTTGGTTCTCT
Source organism: Picea sitchensis (assembly GCA_010110895.2). NCBI lineage: Eukaryota > Viridiplantae > Streptophyta > Pinopsida > Pinales > Pinaceae > Picea > Picea sitchensis. The sequence goes on along the minus strand of SNQJ01S0046997.1, from coordinate 39,103 downwards.
CTAGGTACCTTCTAGGATGTTTTCTCACATGGGATCTTAAGTTCCTTACCAAGACTCATCAGAGCCCCGAAAGGGGTCTCCCTTCAATTAGTATGTATCATTGGGTCTTGGCCTTTAGAGGAAAAACAATGAGGTCAGGTGGTGTTCATGGTAAGGGCAAGGTCAGACCTGCCTTATTCAGAATTGTTTTAGTTCCAAGATCTCATCGATGGCCTCAAATGAGCATTCTAGATACGTGTAGGTCCAAGTATAGTAGGGCCTACCCCCTATTCGGGATGTCTATATTGCGGTTTGCTATTTTCCTCCAAGTTCTTCAACTTTCATCGATCATATAGATGGGGACCCATACCTTGTTTATATCCAAAGATCTCTTATTATTCCTCATTGGGTGATGTCATCCTTCTTGGTGACTTTAACACTGTATAGGGACTCACCATACACCAATTCATGACCACATTGAGGATTTAGTTTTGCCTCCATGCACTAGACTTAGAGGAATCTGGGCTGCAAAGATAGTCATAGGATGGGCAAGGTCTAGTTACAACATAAAGGAGAAATCTCCTCCAATTGGATGAGTCCTACGGTCTTCTTACACTTAATGGACTTACATGCTTTCCAGATTTCAGTAGGTGAAATTGCTCCCCCCACAATGGGGGAGCTAGCATGGTTGAGTATTTAATGGCCAATAAGACAAAGATTACCCATATTGGGGAGTTCCATGTCTCACACCCCCTCCCTCAGGTTGATCATGCATTCTTTGTTGATGATTGCAGCTATGTGAGACATTCTCTAGCTTACAAACCTGTGAGGTGTGGATCATTGCAGCTATGTGAAGTCTTTCTCTCAGCTTACAAACCTGAGAGAAAGCCCCTAAGAAGGGTACGTGGTCCCTGCCTGAGACAGAACTGGAAACATAGAGATGACCTCCTCCATTCAGAGAGTTGAGAAGAACTCCAGATGATTATCTAGTAAAAAAGCGATCTGTTGAGTTAGGACGTGCCTGTGGCTGAGCACAAGGTGAACGTGTGAAATCCCAACGTGCTGGGTGCATCATCATGAGAACAGAAATGAAGATGATGTATTAGCCTCCTCTGAGCAACAGAGTTGACGAGAAGACTCCAGATGATTCTCCTGTCGGTGGCAGTGGGAAAGCAAATCTATAGAGTGGACGTGCCTGTGGACGAGCACAGGTGAACGTGTGAAGACCCGGTTCTTCTGTGTAATGCAGTGAATCAGAGCTATGACATCCCTATGGATGTGCCCCTAGTGGATGAGCACTAGTGGGTGTACCAGATCCTTTGCTATATATTGTTCAAAAGTCAGACCTACCTGTAACCCTAATTGTTGTGTAAAGGGTACAGGCCAACCCTACCTTATTGTGTCTTATAATAAATGTAAAAGATAATTAATATTAATATTAATATTAATTATTATAATAATAATATGCCAAAGTGAGGTTGGCCATGTTATGCCAATAGACACTTATGTTGACAGAATTAGATTAGTATAAGTAAAGGTAAAATCCCCTTTGAGGAAACATATATTTCTTGTGAGTTTGGAAATTTCAGCAAGTACACTTTCTTGGCAAAAGTTGCACACCTCTCTTGGGCGCTAGTGTTCTAGGGTTTGAGCACCCTCTTGTGTGCTAGGTCTTTCTTGGTGGTAAAGGTCTTTCTCTTGAAGATTATAGAAAAGGATTTGGCTGGGTTTTCTTCCCTTGTTGAGAAGGGTTTCCCAGGATACATTTTGTGTTCTTGTGCATGGTACTTCTTCTTGTGATCTTGGTTGTTGCAGCATTTATGGTTATGGTTAAATGATAAAATGGAATGAACTTCATGCTTAACCTAATGCTTATGAAAAATCAGCATTCTTAGCCTTCACTCTTTGCACTTCTTACACCCCTCCTTCCTCCTCACCCCTTCTTCCCTTGGACTCCTCATTTACCCACCATACCACTATCCATTTTGATGCGTACACCATTGCTTATGTTGCACATATCTCCCAACTTGTTCTAAATTATTACACCCTTTCTAATGTTGCCCCAAAAACACAATTTTTGTCCCATATCCTTTGGGAAGCCAGCCTCAACTCCTTTCTACACATTACCCACCACCCCAAGCCCGTCCACCCCTTTGGTACTTACCCCACGAAACATTGGTATGCCAAAGAGTATAAAACCATACATAAACATTGACAATTCACTCTCGCCCACAAACCCTCTTGTATTCCAATTGTTTGTAAGGAGTATTACCATCTCCTTCAATGAAGTAAACATGATTTTCTTCCTTCGTGGAGGCATTAACTCCTTGACACCGTCTCCTTCAATGAAGTAAACATGATTTTCTTCCTTCGTGGAGGCATTAACTCCTTGACACTCTCCACGACTCCTATGAGACTTGTTACCCCTCATATTGTACGAGGGTTACACTTGTGATTTCGTCACAATGGATGGCGTTTGCAACATGGTTCCTATGGAGTTTTAATGGATTCAGGCTATTTGCCTTCATATTATTTGATTGGTTGGCTTTTTCGATTGGAGGAGACTCGCTCTTCTATGGTGGGATTATTTATGATGATTTATACCATAGTTAGGCGATGTGACTTGTCTTCCTAGTTAGCATCATCATATCTTGTGTGGAGGATTGCATCTAGCACATGTGGTAGTTGAGGGGTATTTGAGGGTCTCGCATAGTTTTGATCACACATTTGATCGACCCTTAGCACATTCGTGGAGGGGGGATACCCATCAACTAAAGGTTTCCCTAAGTTTTATTGGCTAATTATTGCTCCTAGATGTATTGATTTAATTATTGGCATACTCACTATGGTCCATGCTTATTATAATGGAGTATTTCTCTCTAAAACATAGTTTTATGGTGATCTAGCACATTTATCTTGATGGTGTGAATGCCCTTGAGGATATTGGCTATCTAGTGATGAGGTGACATTCATTGGTTGGATGGTTGTTTGAGAGAGTGGAGAGATCCCCTTATTGGCATCTTTTCACACATGGAGCACACCCCTTTACTTGCACTTATTTCAAGGCATGGTGGAGATGAAGGAGGTTTTACTCTTGGTTTTGCTTTCCAACCTATGGCATTGCATTATTATATGATTTGTTGGAGGGCATTTACTATTTATTGTACTCATCTTCTCTGTGAGGATTTATTGCACACTTCTCTAGGGCACACTCTTCTTTGGGTTTATTTTATTATTTATTGAGGGAGCTTACAACTACCATGACTCATTCTTCTAAGATGCACCTTTATGGAGTTGGTTGAGATTTTATGGACCTTGCACATGGATTGATACTATTGCTTAGAGGGTTGACTCCTTCCTTGCACACTTGATGAGGGTTGTTACACAGTGGAGATTGTGCTTTGGAGTTGTTGAGGAGGCGTCCCATTTCTTGGTGGCTATCTTTGACACATGGTCAACATTTATGAGCCTCCACTTGTCTTCCTTGTGGACTGATTTTATTGCACACCTTTCTATGCTATGGAGGAACGTGTCACCTAGGAGGTTTCAAACCCTCGGCATCCACTTTGGAGGAGTTACTGCATGACATAACCACTACTCAATATTTTATTATTGTTTGACATGTCACATGACTTGGTTATGTGAGAGATCATTATTATATTGTTTTCCTTGGAGATAAGGATGTATCGAGATAACTCCAAGCCTATTTTATCATTTGTTCTTAGAGAAAATAGTGGATCTAGGTAAACAATTAATATTTTATTGCAAAAGGAGATGGAGTTCACTCTATTTAAAGAGTAGTTGTCTCATCATTTGTCATGTTGGATTTGTGAGGAGTGTTCCTCTTGGGATTCACTGTAAATCTCATTGGAAGGCTTGATGGAAAGTTGGAGGAATCATTTCTATCATATGCGAGGCTAAAACTTTTCATTATCTTAAATGTTGTTGGGTAATTGAAGAAGATTCTTGAAAAGAATTTGTTATGAAGGCCTTGTAATCAATGTTGTCAAACTCGAACTCTTTTAAGACTCGACTGGCCTGTGACTCGGGAGGGCTCGACAGACTCGGCAAACAGAAAAAATACTCAAAATATTGTCTGGCGAGTTTCAAAGGAGTCTGGAGATTTTCAGAGTTTGGCAAGTTTCAAAGGAGTCTGGAGAGTTTCAGAGGAATCTATAGAGTGGGGAGTATGACAGAAGAGTCTCTAGGAGTTACTCTTTTCGGCGGTGACTTGGTGAGACTCGGCAAGACTTGAAAGTCCGAAAAGAGTCTGACAACACTGTTTGTAATGGAATATTTTCTATATGGATGGTTGTAATTTGAGGAGGCTCTCCTTCTTGTGTAATTTTATTGTTATATTTCTGAAAATATTGATCTTGCAGGTATCAAATAGTTGTTTCTGGAATTAATATTTCATTGTAGGATAGCACCTTCATAACCTTATTCAAGAGTGGCACCAGTAGGGCTCTCCAAGACTATATTTCTGCATTAGTTTTTGGAATTTTCAAGGCTGATTGTAGCATGTTGATAGAAGTCCCTTCCTCCTTGAGCATTCACAAAACTGCCCTCTTTAGATTGATGTTTCTTAACTTCATTTGCCCAAGATTTGATAGGCACTAGTCCCAGTCCTCTATCACCCCATTTTACTATTCTACAATGTATTTGTTTTGCTAAAGCTACCTCTTCATATTCACCTTGAGCATTGCTGTCATAGCTTTAGTAATCCTATTTTAGGGAAGCCCCCCTTGCGCTGGAGGAGAGCCAACCTAAAGTGAGGGGAAGTGCTACAATGATGACAGTGGGCAGCTTTCCTAAGTTCCCCTAGGATGCACTTTGTGTTTAAGACTTTAACACTTTGAGTGCAGGTTCAGGATGGGTAACTTTTTGGCACCATTTCCAGGGACAAAGTCCACTTCCTGGAAATTTGTAAACTTGCTACATTTGATCTAGTGAGATTGTTATATTTCAGGATCTCTTTCTTGTAGATATTTTGAGGAACTATGAGGGCTGCCCAACAGGTCTGTCTTATGACCTCTTGTTGGGCTCTAAGTTATGTCAACAAAACTATCCTTTGCTGCTGTTTTAGGACAGCAAACAGTCAAGTACTTTTCTTCCTTCAAACTGATGGTTAAGTTTTCTTTGAGGTGCCCTTGCAAGTGTTTTCGTAACCGGTGGTTAGCACATGCAATATACTCAAAACAAATAACACTCCTCTAGGATCTTTACAAGCTCCTAATGATGATCTAAACAATTAAGCATACATGAAAATTGAACACGGGTGTTTTTGGTCAACACGACCCTGGATAAAACCCCCCCGGGGAAAACCAATTTAGAATGAAAGTATATATATGTGATGTCTAAAGCATGAGATACAACAATGAAGCAAATACAATGGAACCTGATACAATAGCGACTCCTCTTGATATGCTTTGGAGTTCCAAGAAGATATGCGCCCAAGTGAAGTGTGCCCTCTCCCTTTCTTGCCTATTTCACTGAAACAATGCACCCTTGATCCTCTTTCCATTGGTGAAGAATCCCTTGCATACAAACAAGTTGTTGTGTGCTACCTCTCCATTGAAACTGACGGATCTACAATCGTCCAAGTATAGCTAGTGCCTGCTAAGTGTGTGCCCTCCTCCAAGCAAGAACAACCACCACAAATAAACAAGGGTCTAAGCCTCCATGAGTCCTCCATGAAAGGAGGCACCCAAGCTTCTTTCAACCATAGCCTCCAACCTCATCTCCATGCTCTCTCTCAAACTCTCCAAGTGAACAAATGAGTGAATGAGCCTCTCTTGGCCCTATGCACCCCTCTTGAACCATCCATAAGGAAACCTAGAAATAGATGGCTAGGATCACCCCAAGCCATCTCTAATCAATGGGTGAGATCTCTCCAAACCCACAAGGAGACTGTTATCCCTGATTTCTAGGGATAACTAGGAGATCATGTCTCGAGGCCCACAGGTCCTAGACATGGAGTACCAAGAGCAGGATTGACCTGAGCATGGCCCTGGAGGGCCCATCTTTCTTCTTCTTCATT
>SNQJ01S0046997.1:6398-30975 GCA_010110895.2 Picea sitchensis | reverse complement strand
TCCTAGGCCTAGGTTATCTACACCTAGGGCCATCATCTTCTAGGGTTTGAAAGCCTTGCCTTTGCAACACTTTCTCTCACCTCATCCTTTAGTTAAAATTGTCATTTATGCTAGCCGTTTTGCCAAGTTGACCTAAGGAAGGAGGAAAGAGCATGAGGCCTTGCTTAAGCAACACCGAAGTGAGCCTCTTTCCCCTAGGGTTTTGATTCTAGGGCCCTGCCATTGCAACACTCTGGAACCCTTCCCTCTTGTCTTTAAGTCTTCATCCTTTCAAAACCTTGTGCCCTTTTCTTGTTTGACTCCATATACCCTAAGGCACTGATCTTAGATACACAACGTTGGAGTCCTAGTGTCCTAAACCACTCTCAAAACTTTGAATTTTGAAACCCTAACTAACAAACTAACCTAGATAAGGCTGATGTCACCCTTGAATAATCCATCTTGACGCAACCATCTTTAATGATAAGCAATTGAATGATGATTTAAAGCGTTTATTGAGTAAAGTGTTGGTTGGATACATTGTTAGCTTCATCATCTTGATAGTTATCGATGAATTGATGCTTTTGCCATAGCTAATTGATAAAACGTTGACTTCATTGGTATCTATTGTTTTACATTGCTTATTAATTAATAGCAGATAGTCATTGAAGTACTAACCCATTGACTTATAGCCTGCATATATATTGTATTATTTTTGTCTTGTTCCGGGTAGGTGTTTTCATTTGGGCATAGACTTCTTCATTGGCTGATTAGCCGGACTGTCTGACCTTGGTGGTAACCTGTGAGGGGGAAACTTTAATCTTGACTTTATACCTTTGCCTCTTCAAAACCCCAGGTTACCGGGGACGTCTCCCCTGGGTTAACCTCCCTAAATAGAAAGAACCTCCGCATTGAGGTGACATTGGGTGGGGAAGGTTCATGTTATGCCAGTTTGGCCTCAATTCTCTAGCCTTTTGACCTAGCTACAAACTGTGCGATAACAGAGACCACTTCCCAAGGTACACCAGAACTCAACACTCCCTCTTACCGAGGACAATGCTTCTCACCAAGCTCATCTTGTCTCTGAAGTAGACATGCTTGCCCCTTGGCAAGGCCTTGGTGAGAATATCTGCAACCTGCTCGTCAGTCAAAATATACCAAAGTTGTGCTGTCCCTCGCTGAACCCACTCTCTAATGAAGTGGTATATGATCACTATATGCTTCGACCTGTCATGGAACATTGGATTCTCAAAGAGTTTGATACAACTTTGATTATCGCAGTGAATGACAATCGGAGGCAACTCCTGACCAAATAATCCTACCAACAACTTACAAAGCCAAATGGCCTCGCAACTAGCCTGACTGGACGCCATATACTTTGCCTCGGTTGAACTCAAAGAAACTAACTTATGTTTCCAGCTGAACCAGGAAACAAGTCCTGACCCAAACCCAAAACAACACCCTAAGGTGCTCTTCCTGTCAATAGCACATCCTACCTAGTCTGAGTTTGTGTAGCCAACCAAACTCACTCCATCCCCTCTGACATAGTCCAGACCATAATCCACTAAACCTGCGATGTACCTCAAAACATGTTTTGCCCCAATCCAGTGAACACTCCTCGGCTACACCATATCCTGGCTGAGAGTGTTCACGGCTAAACAAATATCTGGTCAATTATCGACTAGATACATCAACGATCCGATCAACTGCCTATATCCTGTAACAGCCACCAACTGGGAATTTGAAGCGCTAAGCTTCTTCCAGTTGGTGACCATGGGTGTCGACATAGGCCTGCGGTCCTCCATATGAAATCTGCTCAAGATGTCTGCAACATACTTCCCCTGTCCTAGGAAGATGTGACCCTCCCCCTGCCATACCTCCATGCCCAAGAAATAATGCATGAACCCGATGTCACTCATCTCAAACTCTGATGCAAGACCCTCCTTGCACTCAACTATGAGATGCTCCACTCCTGTGATGAACAAGTCATCCACATACAAAATGAGAACAAGCGTGTCCTCACCTCTAATGATGTAATAGGGGTTAGGATCAACATCGCTCTTCTCAAATCCCATTTGAAGCAAATATGAGTCAATACACGAATACCAAGCTCTGGGAGCTTGCTTCAGACCATACAGTGCCTTTCTTAGTAGGAACACGTGAGACTCTCTCTCACACACCTCAAACCCCTGTGGTTGCTCAATGTACACCTCCTCCTCAATAAAGCCATTGAGAAATGCGATCTTTACATCCATCTGATGTATCCTCCAACCCATCTATGTCGCTATGGAAATAATACTCTGAATGGAAGTGTATCTCGCAACTGGTGAGAATGTCTCATCATAATCAACTCCCTCTACCTGAGAGAATCCACGCACCACAAACCGGGCCTTTTATTTCTCTATGCTGCCATCTGCAGTGTTAGCACTCTGTAAATTTTGTCCGGCTGAATAAACAAACGACAGAGGTAATTGTTTCAACCAAATTTAGAGCTGAAGCACTAGCCTGCTCAACTCAGAGAGGGCTCTCTCGTGTCACTTGATATTTATTTGATAATCGGTGGCTAGATTTAGTTTGTTTTGGGGGTTTTTAATAAAGTTGCTGGCAGGGAAGGGGAGGAACACTCAGGGCTATGGAGTCAAAACTCTGAAAGTGAACGAAAACAATGTTCGGTTGGTAGAACTCTCCAGAGGATAAAGGCTAAACCAGGCGATGAGTCTGAGTTATTCTTGAAATTAAATAGAGTGTAGGAAGATAAAGAAAACAAATAACTGCATCAGAGAATTACTTAAATGAATTCTAAATTAGTTAAGAAGACAATCACACAGTTTAAATTGCTTAAACCAAGAGCATCACAAGATGAATTATGGGCTTTAACTATCCAATTTAAACAGAAGATAATGCAAATGGAATAAAGGATCACAGGAAATACATACGATGAAAGGAAACAAACCTCATATCACCACCCTTTAGAATCTTTTCATAGAGACTTCAAAATCTTTTGCATTTATATTCAATTCAGATTAAAAAAATTACAAATAGAGTTTGAAACAACCAAAAGGTGCTCTTGCATTTCCGCCAACATTAATTCAATCAAATGCCCCAACATTTATACAATTTCAACTACAATGGCTGAAACAAAAACGTTTCAGCTTCTAAAACTAATAATAGTAATTTCAATTGACAGTCTCGGTATATGAAACGATTTACAATGATTAACAAAAAACGCTTCAAAATAATGGACAATTCTCTCACTGTTCGGCTTCCTTCACGCCATCTGTCTTGTTCTGATCTTCTGTCGAATCTACAAACTTGGTGACACCTAGAGATCACTTACTAGCTCTGGGGATACTGCACTTCGTCTTACCCAATCGCACGATTTCCTTCCATTGTGAATCAGAGGGATATTCGTAATCCATCATCTCTTTAATCAAAATCTCCGAGTCAATGCACGTGGCGTAGGACATAGTCGACAGGCCAACCTTCACTGTTTTGAACTTATTCAAAATTTCAAAGTCTGTAGCCAAATACTCTACCAGACTTGGGTCTTTCAGACTTTCTTCCATAGCTTCAAATGTAGAATGATCCATTCTACACTGAATGAGGAGAGAATTGTAGTCTTCTTGTTTGTATAATGAACCCTTGCCATCCCAAAATGATGGGAGGCCTTTGATAAACAATTGTTCAAATGCGTCCTTAAACTCCTGTATGATGTGCTCCATTTGCATAGCCTTGTTTTGGACCGATCTAAGCAGGCTATGCTTGGCGATGATCCTTCTGGCCCAAACGATCAACGCAGTCCTGTCCTTTACCCCGATAGTTTGAAGATTAGCAGTTGACATAGAATTTAGCAAGTCAATAGCATTTTGGGCCCATTCTGAAGGTCTCTTGGCTAACACTTCATTGACAACAGTACACCTGCTCCGAGCTATAGCAACCACATTGTTTTTTTCATTTATAAAATTCAGATAAGGCCTGAATTTAGCAGCCTTTGCAGCAATAACATCCCATATTACATGTTTAGATCCTTGTAATAGTGTTTTGCCCTTTAACCTTGTTTTCAGCTTGCTCACTCTCTCTTGCAAATCTTGATTATCTTTGGGAAGTTGAGCCATCTTCTCATCTTTCACTTTCATCTCTTGTTTCAACTTTTCCATGACTTCTTTGAGGCCCTTGATCTCCCCTGTTTTTAAGCTTACCTGGGACATAGCTGGAACCAACCCCTCAGTGCTTGATCTAGCCTCTGTATTTACAGGTACAATGACAGCCGTATTTGATGTTACTACCTGTGCTTGTGACCAATTCTCTTTTTCTTTTTCTAACTGCAACACTTTAGCTTTGTAGTTGAGTGCTTCTTGTCTGAATGTTTCCTCCTGTTCCAAAGCAGTTAGCTCTGCTGTATGTGGATGATCTGTAGAGGACATCTTCAGCTTTTTCTTTAGGCTTTGGATCACTTATCTTCCTCATCTAGAGAAGAAGCCTTTACCCCTTGGGGGCCTTCAGATTCTAACCTTTTGACTTGTGTTAGCCAGGCTTTGCTGGATGCCTTTTCCTGTTCCAATTGTCCATCTAGTTTGAGTGCATGTGTTGTCAATCTTGCAACCCTCAGACCTAAGCTTAGATAATCTTAATATAGCATGTCACTGACATTCCTATGGAACTTTACTTTGTTAGGGGCACCAATATTTTCATAGTGCATTTTGAACTCAGACACCTTATCATCATTAGCCACTGCTATGTTAAACATCTTTCTTTCCACATCCCTGACTGAGAGTAAGGAATCCTTGTGCTGGGACATCTTCTCTACTTCAGGTAAAAGGTCTCTTATTTCACTGTTGGCCATACTTCCCTTCACAACATACTGGTTCATTAAATCTTCCTTGGACTGATAAACTGCCCCAGGTGTCTTGCCAAATATGTGTTTCCTGCTACTAAAAACCTTTGTGCTGCTTTTATTTTGTGGCATGCTTCCTGTACCAACTTCTTCATTCTTGGTTGCACCTTCCACCATCTACATGCTCGTTTTCCCTTTGGGCTCTTCTTCTTCTAGGTCAACTATTTGAGGGGGTGGTGTGATTTTCATTTTCTTGGGAGTATCTTGCTGGCTACTGGCACCCGGGGCTTTTGAACTGCTCCTCTTATTATCGACACTCATTTTAGGGGCTTTGACAACCAATCTAGGAGAAGGTTTCTGTGTTGGGCTCTGCTGAGAGGCCGGTTCTGTTTGTTTTGTTTAATCATGCTGCAGAGTGACCTCCATATCTACATAGGTTTCCTGATTGGCTAGCTTATCGAATCCTTCAACGTGCTCATGTTCATAGGTGCCTTGTTTGCTCGCCAATCTCCTCTTTGATATGATCTGATGCAAATCATATTTCCTCCCTTGCAACTGTGTGAACCTGAATTCACTGAGTTTGGATTGGATCAGATGCAAACAAGACTTGTTCTTTACCACAAAGGGCCCCACTATGAAAGGAAATTTTAGGTTAGAAGCCTTGTGTGTTTTCAGAAAATGCTCTGTCTCTGAGATGATCCTTTGTCTTATGAACTCCAAAGCAAAGATTCTGGGAGTCAAAAAGACTGGTAAAAGATAAGGTCCTTCTTGATAGCCATATACCCAAATCACAGTAGACTGTATGAACAACATCCAATCTCCTACCCTGCTCTCTGAATTTGGTTGTAAAGAACTTCTCATTTCTTCCAGAACCCTCGACAAATCTGAACTGAAAATAAGACTGTACACCCTGGACATAATCTTATTGATGAAAATAAGCACGGTGATTCTTTTACACTCGGTCGAAATAAATGCAGTCTCAGGAAATTCGGTTTTGTTAGATTCCAGGAACATTCTCAGCAAGTGCGTGTAGTATCTGAAGTGTCTCAATGAATTGAAGTTTACCAACTGTTGATGCATATTATCAGCTATGAATTTGTCAAAATTGACACTGACCGACTGACCAGACCCTGACATAAAGAAGGTCAACAAGAAACCTAACATGACTTCTACCACAAACTTGTCATTATCCAACCCTAGAATTTGACTCAGCAGAGAACAAGCCCACTAGACTTCGATGACCATGACGCTTACACTGGCAGGCAATGACAGACTCTCTGAATGGTGTTCAGGTTTGACAATGGTTTGCAGAATCAGGGTTTTTACTTCTGGTGGACATTCTCTATAAATTGTGATATTCTTCTCTTCCTCGAAGGGCTCTCACACTGTGGGGGAGGACTTTGGTATACTGAGGGTGTGCCGAAGCGACGGACTGTCTATTTCGCATAAAACCTCTGACCCTAATTTATTCAAAATGACTCTTTCTTCCTGAGAATATCGCTCTGCACACCAGCTTACAAATTCAGGGAAAGGAAAGACTACTTCTACGACATAAGGGATGATGGAGGCTTGAACCGCTTCGAGGAAAGGTATACGTGTTCCAACATTGTCTAACAAATTCGATTTGGACACAAAAACGGGTGAGATTGTTATCTCTGTGTCGAAAACATCGGAGTCCCTATCAATTAGGGCTTCTTCTCTGGAGGCGATGTCTTGTTCATTCACGGATAAAATGACAAGATTAGTGGCATGGTGAAAAATACCTGTTTAAGCAGTGAAGAACGCACGAATCTGATTTAGTTTTGAGCTTGAGTTTCAAATGGATGCTTTGCGCCAATTTTCGAACGTTTGAATGCTTCAAAATACCATAAAATAATGCCGGAGGCCCTCCTTTTATACGTGCCTATTGACATTGGGGGTTGGAGAAAACGGTTTTAGGTAGACCGCTTTTCGCCCCGATGTGCCTCTGAGGGCGCCACACGTCCATGTTTGAAACCATGACAGTTTTCCCCGGCCCGCCCTCGAATGATTAATCCTTGTGCTACTTGAATCGTCAATATGAGTTTCAGCTGTTGATCTGGATCACTCTAAGATTGACGGTCCACCGTGTCCCAACAACTTCCGATATCGGAGATTGGTGAAAGCGGTCTTAGGCAAACTGCTTTTCGCCCCAATGTAGCTCTAGGGGTGCCACACGTCCACGAACAAAACCATAGTGGTTTTTCCTGACCCGCCTTTGAGAAATTATCTTTCGTGCTGCTTCGTCCCCCGATATGCCTCTTAGTCGTTGATCCAAGCTACTCTTAGATCGACGGTCCGTAGAATCCTGTCTTTCGCGCCTCCGCTATATTTGTCGGCATGCCGCCATATAAGACTTTATCCTCCAAATTATCACACTTCCATAACGATGTGGTCGTTTTCTAAATCTCCAAGACTTGGATCCTGATCCGAAAAATGTTACGATGATAACATAGGCTCCATCTGGGGATTCTATCCTCCCGGCGAGGTAGCAAAGAACTGAAGACTAAGTGCCTACCCATTGGGCTGTGGTCTGTTAGTGTGATCTGAATCCACTGATCTTTATTCGACAAACTTAAAATCTTCCCAGCATAGCTCAGGGCCTTCACCTCAGGCTTCAACTATGCTGCTTTTATTCCAACTTTTCATGCGTAAAGAAAAAGTAAAACGATTATATACAATGAATGGCGGGGTGATGATTTTTCAAACAATGTAATGCTTGAGGAACCTGCCATTCACAGGCCCTCCTCCAACGAGCTCTCCATTACTTTCCTGTAACAAATAGGCGTTGCTCCCACGGTCAGCTGCAATTTTGAACGGGCCTAGCCATAAGTGATCAAATTTCCCATGTTTTCCTTTATCTTTCTTTCTGGCATCCCATTTCAGCACCCAGTCTCCTGGTTCGAAGTCATCTACCTTGGTATGCTTGTCGAAAGCCTCCTTGATCTTGTCTTGGCGTAGTTGGGCATTATGGATGGCCTTTTCTCTGGTCTGTTGTACGCTGATGAGCTCATCATCTCTTCTTCTACTAGCATCCGTTTCAACCTCTTGCTCCTGTAACAACTTCATTACTGGTAATCCCAATGCAGTAGGGAAAATAACTTCTGTACCATAAACGATTTGGAAAGGAGATGTGGCAATAGATCTTTTTGGGGATACCCTGTCGGCCCATAGTGCGTGGATGAGCTTTTTGTGCCATGCTTTTTTATTCTCTTGCAACAATTTTTTGATGATTCAGACCAAGCTTTTATTTGAAGATTCAGCCAACCCATTTCCTTGAGGGTAATATGACGTGGAATGACCAAGGGTGATGTTGTAATCGCTGCAGAATTTCTACAATTTCTTAGACTTGAAAGCTGTTGCATTATCTGTTATAATTTTGATTGGGCATCCCAACCTAGACAAGATATTATCTTCTAAGAATCGAATGATGACATCATCTATAGCTTGTCTCGTGGGCACTGCCTCAATCCACTTGGTGAAATAATCGGTTGCTGTTAGGATCCATTTATGTTGAGCTGAGGATTGTGGGTGTATTTCCCCTATAAAATCCAGGCCCCACTGTCTGAAAGGAGCTTCCACCGAAATGGGTTTTAACGACAGAGGCTGCAATTTTCCTTTACCATCGAAGATTTGACATTCATGGCACTTTGAAATTTCTTTCTATACATCTAGAAAAATGCTAGGCCAATAAAAATCAGCTCTCAAAATTTTGTGCACAGTTGTCTTCCAATAATGATGACCTCCACAGTCACCTTTATGGAACTCTCTGATGGTTTTCTCTGCTTCTTCTATCAAACAACTCAATAAAATCCCTCCTGGATCCTTCCAGTACAACAATTCATTTACTATACAAAATTTTGTTGCCTTCAGTTTCGAGAATCTGGCTTTTGTTTTACTGTATTCAGGAGGAGCTTGCAAATTTTTCAACACAAAGATGATATCTACAGACCATGTAGAGTCAAGAAACCTCTGAGATATTTGTGGAGTCGCCCTTTCTTCCTCTGCTGCACTTCCTGACAGATCTGCAATGAAGTTTATTCCCAAGAGTTCGTAGTTTGTTTGTGCCATCAGTCTAGCAAGTCCCTGTCCTTTGATCAACTTGGTGGGTTTAATCTCCAAGTCATATTCTAATAGTACTGCTATCCACTTTCCCCTCTTTCCTTCAGGTTTGGGCTATGTCAAGATGTCTTTTACTGAGCTACTGGGAACATAAGCAGTGGTATGCGAATGTAGGATTTAAACCCTGAATTCTTTCAATGCCTTGACTAAAGCATATGCTTGCTTCTCCATGATGTCATATTTCAAAGGAGCATCCCTCAATGTCTTGCTGTAATATGCTATTGGCTTCTCAAAATTCTGGTCATCTTTCTGGAGTAGCACACCTGCAATTGTGTGTTCTGAAGCGAAAGAGAATAGTATGAAATCTTTCTCAAAATTTGGACTAGCCAGTACATGAGCCTTCGTCAATGCCACTTTGATGTCTTCAAAAGATTTTCTAGCTTCAGGAATCCACTTGATTTCATTTCCCTTCTTTAACATGTTGGTGATATGTTTTATAAATTCAGCCAAATTGGGAATGAATCTCCTAAGGAAATTTACTTTTCCCAGGTAGGATTGTACTTCCTTTTTGCTTCTGGGTATGCCAATTTTCAAGATCCCCCAACTCTGCTGGGGTCTACCTTTATCCCTTCCTTTGAAATAATGTGCCCTAAGAGATTTCCTTCTTCCCTGGCAAAATTTGACTTTTTTGGATTTAATGATATACCAAATTTCCTACACTTTTCAAATGCCCTCCTGAGATGTTTGATATGTTCTTCATCTGAGGTAGAATACACTGTGATGTCATCGAGGTATATAACAATAAATTTGTCTTTTTCATCAGCAAAAGCTATGTCCATAGCCCTCTGAAACATTGCCCCTGCATTCATAAGTTCAAATGGCATTTTGGCATACATAAATGTTCCCCATGGTGTGGTGAACGTTGTCTTTTCTTGATCGTCAGTATGTACCATGATTTGGTTGTATCCTGAGAAACCATCTAACATTGACATCTTCTGAGAGCCCACCACCTTCTGTAAAATATGATCCATTTTGGGCAATGGGTAATTGTCCTTAAAAGACACCTTATTCAGGTTCCTAAAGTCCACACATAATCTGATTTCTCCACTCTTTTTTCTGACTGGCCCCAGGTTGGCCACCCATCTGGAAAATCTTAGGGACACTATGATTTTTGCTTCAAACAATTTCTTTACTTCTTTTTCTATCAATGGTAACAGCAGGGGGTTTATTCTTCTTAATTTCTGTTTGAATGGCTTGTGATCTTCTTTGATTGGGATAACACGCTGGATTATATTGGTATCATAAACTTTCAACTCATCATAGCTCCAAGCAAAGACATCAGGGAATTCTTTCATTAATTTTACATACCTCTCTTTGACTTTAGGGATGACCTTCTTGGACAGCTTAATGATCTTTGGATCCTCTGGAGTTCCAATATTGCAATCTTCCACATCCCCTTCATTTACTATAATCTTTGGGCTTCTGGACACGCCATTATTATCAAAGAGCTTCTCTAATGATACTAGGCCTTTAGGGATGATGTTGCTTTTTAACTGTACAATATCTCTGCCAACAATCTGATTGTCAAAATATCCTTCTTTTGTGAAAGCAGCTGCATCCACCTCATCATCGCAGTATTCATCATCAATGTTTAAATTCTCAAACTCGTTCTCCATTCTTAGGAAGCTTTCTATCTGTTTGTCGTTCTCAAAGATTTGTTAGTGCTTCATATTGCCTGGTATTGCTGGCATGTACTTGACTTCAACCTTGTAGCTTTTCTCATGGAAAATTGGGACTTTGAATACTGCTGCTGAAGTAGCTAAGGCATCAACAACCTGATTTTGTTCTCTTGGAATTGCTAAAAGATAGCATTCTGAAAATTTCTCAAGGAGGTCCAGTACCAGGTTTCTGTAAGCCCTCATTCTGGGCTGTTTTGCTTGGTAGATGCCTTTGATTTGATTTATGATAAGCTCAGAGTCTGCAAGCACAACAATTCTTTTGGCACCTAATTCTTCCAAAATTTCAACCCCAATATTAACGCTTCATACTCGGCCATATTATTGGTGCATTCGAAAACAAGTTTGTAAGAGCATAATTTTGCGTCTCCATTGAGATGATAGATTCATACGCCAGCTCTAGCTCCTTCTCTGCATGCAGCTCCATCAAAATTCATTTTCCATATCTGTTCCTCTGAATCACCTTACAGCTCTAGAATTTTCTCCATCTACTGGTTAAGCTCAATTTTGTCATCTATAATGATTCATGTTTCCTCTTCTTCGAAGCACAGGTCATTGAAGAAAATAGATGACCCCAATTCAGTTTCTACCGAATAGATAGGATGATTGCTAGGCTGTGATTTGTTGTTGACCATATATTTAAGCAAAACCTCCCTGTACAATCCTCTGTCTTGACCAAAGACAGGAATAGTAGCATATGACATGTCCATCTGGAGGGTTCCTTTTAGTTTTACAGCCCATGACCTGGACAACAACATACCAAATTTTGTAGGAATATCAGCGACCACTACGTCCATCACCATATTCTTAACTGGGATTTGTGCTAAAGAAACCACCATGTCTTTGATCATGCCAAGGCATTTCACCTTTCTTGAATCGAAGGAGAATAGGTCCTTATACGGTCTTGTGACATCGAGACCTAATTGGTCCATGACCACTTTGGGCATCAGGTTGTGAGATGCTCCAAAATCCAACATAGCATTGTGCAGAATCATGTCATGGATTTTCAAGCTGACAGGACTTCTTCATTTTCGTTGCTTTCTTCTACTCTTGGCCCACCAAATAGGATGGCTGAGTGATCATCTTGTATGTTCAGGGTATCAGAGGTTTGTCCCATCTTAAGCATCTTGATGATTTGATTTCTGTACTCGCTATTCTTGATCAATTCATTAAATGGTACTGAAATCTTTATTTTAGCCATTTCACTTTCAAAATCAAAAGAGGATGGGGTTTTCTCTACCTCTTTGGTGACCATTTCTTTTCTTGTCAATAATTTTCTCTGAGGTTCTTCTTTCTGCTTTCCCTTTTCCACAACATCCTTTGCAGTAGAATCTTTTGCAGTTGAATCCCTTTTGGGCTGACTTGAAGAAGGTAAGTTATTCTAAGCTTCTTTGATGGGATTTCCCTTTGGAGGGTTTGGAGGTACCTTTTGATTTCGAAGGTTATACTGCCTTTGGAACTGCATGATGGTGTTTTGTAATCCAGTCTCATAATCTTCCCTTTCTACTGATACCCTTTCTTCTTCATCTTGCAAAAATATCTCACTTGCATCCATGAACTGGTCGTGTTCTTCTTTGGTCAAAAATACCTCTGTTTCTTTATCATCATAGCAGTTCATGTTGTCTTCAAAATATCCATCATAATCCTCATTCACATAATTATTTTGAAAAGGAGGCCTTATTTGTTGTTCACCCTGATTCGCTTGATTTCCCTGATTTGCCTGTTCTGCTTGAGTTGCCTGATTCCCTTGATTTCTTGGCTCTCTATGCCTAATCTGAGGAATAGCTAGTCTTCTCGAATTTCTGGGTGGGCCATCAACTTGTTCTCTGGGGTTAGGCCTATTTCCTAGAGCCATTCTTTCCATCATCTGCTCCATGTTTCTCATCATTGCTTCAAATCTTTCCTCTAATGTTTGTGATGTTGAAGGCTATGCTTTGTCTTGAGCTTTGTTGGTGTCCCTGCCAGCATTAGCTTTCATCTTCCCTGAAGCCATTAGGTTCACTTCAACCTCTATAGCATCGATCATCATATCATCCAATGTGGTAGATCTTCGTTCTCTTAACAACAAAGCAAAATCACTTTCAAAAGAATCAACATATATGAGCTGAAAAACTCTAGGGGGGGGGTTTACCTCAGCAGGAATTGTATGGTAGACCTTCATGAACCTGGCTGAAAACTCCTGCACTGTTTTGTCGGGTGATCTCTTCATGTTGTACTGTGTCAACAACTGAAGGGGATTTTTCTTATCCCCCCATTTTACAATGAATCTTGTCTCAAAAGCTTTGAAATTTGCAATACTGGTAGGTGGAAGGGCTCTGAACCACTTCCTTACTTCTCCTGCAAGACTTTGTGTAAACAACCTCATCTTCACATATTCAAAATCCACCTCTTCCAAGTCTATGAAATCATTAAACCAGTCTAGATGCTTCTGAGTTGATATGTTACCCTCAACATCATATAATTTTATCCTTAGGTTGTAATCTTGAGGCAAATCATGTCATTGAGCAGGCAGTACGAGGGGAGCAAATCTGGCTGCCATAGCTGCTGTGAGGGGTCGGAGTGGCTGTTGGTTTTGAGCGGGGATCACTAAAGGCCTGGTAGATGCAGCTAGAATTAAATCTTGGAATCTCTTTTCGTCAAAGATAGTCTCGCTTAAACAAGAATCGGACTTAGTTCTGAATAGGATTTGCTCAAATTTTACATTAAACTCGAGGTCTTCAATGCTAGTCACTCCGTCCTTGGGTAAAGACAAATATTGATCCGGATGTAACAATGGAGCTACTAGCTTTTCTTTTCTTTTACGTACAATCTTCTTAGGGTCAAACACAGGGATTGTAGCTTTTGGCTCTGGGTTTCTCTTGGTGTGGATTTTCATAGGAGCCAGGATTTCTATCTCACACGGGGTGCTGCAACTAGTCTCTGAGTAACGGAGTCGCCAGGGTAAAAAATATCTCAGCCAATAAGGTATTTGATCCACTGTCACCCTCAGGGATCAAACTAAAGCTTTAAGTCGTTTTCCCAGGGAAGATTTTTCAATTTCATCCCCGGCAACGACGCCAAAATGTTAACACTCTGTAAATTTTGTCTGGCTAAATAGACAAACGACAGAGGTAACTGTTTCAACCTACTTTAGAGCTGAAGCACTAGCCTGCTCAACTCAGAGAGGGCTCTCTCGTGTCACTTGATATTTATTTGATAATCAATGGCTAGATTTAGTTTGTTTTGGGGGTTTTTAATAAAGTTGCTGGCAGGGAAAGGGAGGAACACTTAGGGCTATGGAGTCAAAATTCTGAAAGTGAACGAAAACAATGTTCAGCTGGTAGAACTCTCCAGAGGATAAAGGCTAAACCAGGCGATGAGTCTGAGTTATTCTTGAAATTAAATAGAGTGTAGGAAGATAAAGAAAACAAATAACCAAGTCGTCCCAAAGTCTCTCCCAACTGGGCATGACCTCCCGGGCTACAATGCCTCGCACAAATGAACCCCAAGGTTTGGAAAAGTTGTTTAAAGTTGTCCTCACCAAAAAGTCTGGATACACAATCTCTCCAACTGCTACTAACTCATCTCAAATCTGTGTAAATCTGCCAAGGTATGAAGTGACCGACTCTGTCTTGAGCATCTAAATGCTCCTGAGATTGTCCTGCAGAGCCATCTTTCGGTTTTGATTGGGACTCTAGTAGAGCTTGCACGATGAGGCCCATATCTCAAAGGCATAGTCCTTCCTAGTCAAATGAGGTATGGCATGGTCTCTCACCGCATCACAAATAGTCCTCTTTTCCTTGGTGTTCTTCTTCCTGAAATCTGTATCCAACAAGGGTGAAGGAGAAGGTGTAGGAGGAATCACCACGGGAGCTTGAACTATATCTCATAGTTCAAGATCCTCCAAGACAAATATGATCATGGTCTTCCAAGGGGACCAGTTGCTAGCTCTGGCTAACCTATCCTCTGCCCTCATCTAAGACACCGACATGGCTGTCCACTGAAACTAAAACTGATGCTACAACTGCAAAAGAGTACAACCTCACTCCTATCAACATAAGTGTGAAAAGAGGTTGTCCAAAATACAACCTCACTCCTATCAACACATGTGTGAAAAGAGGTTGTCCAAACTATCCAAAACAGTCCCACAAATCTGCCCACTGTATGCTCTGCAAATCAACAATTCTTTGCCACCAAGGCGGCTCTGATACCATGTAGATTTTTTGAAGAACTATGAGGACTGCCCAACAGGCTTGTCTTATGACCTCTTGTTGGGCTCTAAGTTATATCAACGAAATTTTCCTTTGCTGTTGTTTTAGGACAACAAACAGTCAAGTACTTTTATGCCTTCAAACTAATGGTTAAGTGTTCTTTGAGGTGCCCTTGCAAGTGTTTTTGTAACAGGTGGTTAGCACATGCAATATACTAAAAAAAAATAACACTCCTCTAGGATCTTTACAAACTCCTAATGATGATCTAAACAACTAAGCATACATGAAAATTGAACACAAGTATTTTTGGTCAACACGACCTTGGATAAAACCCCCTCGGGGAAAACCAATTTAGAATGAAAGTATATATATGTGATGTCTAAAGCATGAGATACAACAAGTAAGCAAATACAATGTAACCTGATACAATAACAACTCCTCTCGAGATGCTTTGGAGTTCCAAGAAGATATGCACCCAAGTGAAGTGCACCCTCTTCCTTTGTTGCCTATCTCACTGGAACAATGTGCCCTTGATCCTCTTTCCACTGATGAAGAATCCCTTGCACACAAACAAGTTGTCGTGTGCTACCTCTCCACTGAAACTGACGAATCTGCGATCATCCAGTTATAGCTAGTGCCTGCTAAGTGTACGCCCTCCTCCTATAGTGCGCCCTCCTCCAAGCAAGAACAACCACCACAAATAAACAAGGGTCTCAGCCTCCATGAGTCCTCCATGAAAGGAGGCGTCCAAGCTTCCCTCAACCATAGCCTCCATCCTCATCTCCATGCTCTCTCTCAAACTCTCCAAGTGAACAAATGAGTGAATGAGACTCTCTTGGCCCTATGTGCCCCTCTTGAACCATCCATAAGGAAACCTAGAAATAGATGGCTAGGATCACCCCAAGCCATCTCTAATCAATGGGTGAGATCTCTCCAAAAGAATCTCACCTCAAAACCCACTTTGGGTTAAGTTNTGCATAAAAACCCTGATATATCATTCAATAACTCAAAGATATTACAAAGACCTACAATACAAAGCCGAAGAAAAAGACAAAATACCGTATTGGGCTAGTATCCATAAGAAAAGGAAAGTCTCCAAGGGGTATCATCCAAGCCATGTAAAACGAGGTGATGTGGTCAAAGGATGTCCAGACATACAGGTAGAGTGAAAGATAAGGATGCATGATATTACCTATGGGTGCCTTTGTAGAAGGCGAGTTGTACCCGTCATGGATGCAATTCTTTCCAAGCCCTTTATTGCCTTTATTCTTTCCTTTTCTTTATTGCTTTTTATTTTTTTATTTCAAGGACTAACTTGAGGACACTGCCTTGGCGTGGTGACCAGAGCTGACAGTGTTACCCACAAGCACTTTCACAGAGATGATAAGGCTGGCTCGTGATGAGACCCCCTTTCCCTTGGCCATGCAACCAAAGGTCACTGCCCTGGCGTGATGACCAGATAATGGCAATGTCATACTGCTAGGTACCCATGAACATAATAGCCTGGCTCGTGATGAGACCCCTTATCCTCTTGGCTAGGTCTTGTTTTTGTTATTTTTCTTCGGGTCCCTCTTGTTTCTTGCTGAGAGGCCTTTTATTGCCTTCTCGGGGATCCCTGGGCGAGGCATCTCTAGGTTTCTTTTTATGGCTTTTATCTTTTACCAGCTGCTTTTACCTTCTGGGCCTTTAGCCCCTTCTTCCCACGAGATAAGGTGCAACCCACAAACAAATCATCCTAATGCCTGGACTAGGGGAATGGGACAGATGAGTGGGAGATAAGATGTAAAAGTGATGATATGGTGGGAGCAGACGATGGCTCTTCAAAAATCCCCCCGGTGGCAAACCAAAACCTATGGGTACAAGCTTGCTAGGACACCTTGTCAATCCCCCCAACCATGGTCAAGTGGGTTAATGTAAGATCCAAGCAGTCGTCAGAAATAAAAGGAGTAAGATGCATATATCTAAAGGTTATAATGATAAAAAATGACACATACCATGATACCTGGACCCATTACCTCATGGAGCAAGAGTCTTCTCCGATGCAAGACCAGGCCGATGGTGATGGATGTTGCTGCTACTGACAAGACAAGTCTGATGAAGGAGAAGAAAGATGGGCCCTCCAGGGCCATGCTCAGGTCAATCCTGCTCTCGGTACTCCATGTCTAGGACCTGTAGGCCTCAAGACATGATCTCCTAGTTATCCCTAGAAATCGGGGATAACAGGTCTCTTATTTCACTGTTGGCAATACTTCCCTTCACAGCATACTGGTTCATTAAATCTTCCTTGGACTGATAAACTGCCCCAGGTGTCTTGCCAAATATGTGTTTCCTGCTACTAAAAACCTTTGTGCTGCTTTCATTTTGTGGGATGCTTCCTGTACCGGCTTCTTCATTCTTGGTTGCACCTTCCACCATCTCCATGCTCGTTTTCCCTTTGGGCTCTTCTTCTTCCGGGTCAACTATTTGAGAGGGTGGTGTGATTTTCATTTTCTTGGGAGTATCTTGTTGGCTATTGGCACCCAGGGCTTTTGAACTGCTCCTCTTATTATCGACACTCATTTTAGGGGCTTTGACAACCAACCTAAGAGAAGGTTTCTGTGTTGGGCTCTGCTGAGAGGCCGGTTCTGTTTGTTTTGTCTGATCATGTTGCAGAGTGACCTCCATATCTACACAGGTTTCCTGATTGGCTAGCTTATCGAATCCTTCAACGTGCTCATGTTCATAGGGGCCTTGTTTGCTCGCCAATCTCCTCTTTGATATGATCTTATGCAGATCATATTTCCTCTCTTGCAACTGTGTGAACCCGAATTCACTAAGTTTGGATTGGATCAGATGCAAACAAGACTTGTTCTTTACCACAAAGGGCCCCACTATGAAAGGAAACTTTAGGTTAGAAGCCTTGTGTGCTTTCAGAAAATGCTATGTCTCTGAGATGACCCTTTGTCTTATGAACTCCAAAGCAAAGATTCTGGGAGTCAAAAAGACTGGTAAAAGATAAGGTCCTTCCTGATAGCCATATACCCAAATCACAGTAGACTGTATGAACAACATCTAATCTCCTACCCTGCTCTCTGAATTTGGTTGTAAAGAACTTCTCATTTCTTCCAGAACCCTCGACAGATCCGAACTGAAAATAAGACTGTAGACCCTGGACATAATCTTATTGATGAAAATAAGCACGATGATTCTTTTACACTCGGTCGAAATAAATGCAGTCTCAGGAAATTCGGTTTTGTTAGATTCCAGGAACATTCTCAACAAGTGTGTGTAGTATTTGAAGTGTCTCAATGAATTGAAGTTTACCAACTGTTGATGCATATTATCAGCTATGAATTTGTCAAAATTGACACTGACCGACTGACCAGACCCTGACATAAAGAAGGTCAACAAGAAACCTAACATGACTTCTACCACAAACTTGTCATTATCCAACCCTAGAATTTGACTCAGTAGAGAACAAGCCCACTGGACTTCGATGACCATGACGCTTACACTGGCAGGCAACGACAGACTCTCTGAATGGTGTTCAAGTTTGACAATGGTTTGCAGAAACAGGGTTTTTACTTCTGGTGGGCATTCTCTATAAATTGTGATAATCTTCTCTTCCTCAAAGGGCTCTGACACTGTGGTGGACTCTGGTATACTGAGGGTGTGCCGAAGCGACGGGCTGTCTATTTCGCATAAAACCTCTGACCCTAATTTATTCAAAATGACTTTCTTCCTGAGAATATCGCTCTGCACACTAGCTTACAAATTCAGGGAAAGGAAAGACTACTTCTACGACGTAAGGGATGATGGAGGCTTGAGCCGCTTCGAGGAAAGGTATACGTGTTCCAACATTGTCTAACAAATTCGATTTGGACACAAAAACAGGTGAGATTGTTATCTCTGTGTCGAAAACGTCGGAGTCCCTATCAATTAGGGCTTCTTCTCTGGAGGCGATGTCTTGTTCATTCACAGATAAAATGACAGGATTAGTGGCCATGGTGAAAAATACCTGTTTAAGCGGCGAAGAACGCATGAATCTGATTCAGTTTTGAGCTTGAGTTTTGAATGGATGCTTTGCGCCAATTTTCGAACGTTTGAATGCTTCAAAATACCATAAAATAATGTTGGAGGCCCTCCTTTTATACGTTCCTATTGACATCGGGGGTTGGAGAAAACGGTTTTAGGTAGACCGCTTTTCGCCCCAATGTGCCTCTGAGGGCGCCCCACATCCACGTTTGAAACTACGACAGTTTTCCCCGGCCCGCCCTCGAATGATTAATCCTTGCACTACTTGAATCGCCGATATGAGTTTCAGCTGTTGATCTGGATCACTCTAAGATCGACAGTCCACCGTGTCCCAACAACTTCTGATATCAGAGATTGGAGAAAGCGGTCTTAGTTAAACTGCTTTTCGCCCCGATGTAGCTCTAGGGGGGCCACGTGTCCACGAACAAAACCATAGTGGTTTTTCCCGGCCCGCCTTTGAGAAATTATCTTTCGCACTGCTTCGTCCCCCGATATGCCTCTCAGCCATTGATCTGAGCTACTCTTAGATCGACGGTCCGCAGAATCCTGCCTTTCGTGCCTCCACTATATTTGTCGACATGCCGCCATATAAGACTTTATCCTCCAAATTATCACACTTCCATAGCGATGTGGCCGTTTGCTAAATCTCCGAGACTTGGATCCTGATCCGAAAAATGTTATGATGATAACATAGGCTCCAACTGGGGATGCTATCCTCCCGGCGAGGTAGCAAAGAACTGAAGACTAAGTGCCTACCCATTGGGCTGTGGTCTGTTAGTGTGATCTGAATCCACTGATCTTTATTCAATGAACTTAAAATCTGCCCAGCATAGCTCAGGGCCTTCACCTCAAGCTTCAACTATGCTGCTTTTATTCCAACTTTTCATGCGTAAAGAAAAAGTAAAACAATTATATACAA
The DNA here is from genome assembly GCA_010110895.2 of Picea sitchensis. Taxonomy (NCBI): domain Eukaryota; kingdom Viridiplantae; phylum Streptophyta; class Pinopsida; order Pinales; family Pinaceae; genus Picea; species Picea sitchensis. The sequence goes on along the minus strand of SNQJ01S0046997.1, from coordinate 11,223 downwards.
TGAATGGCGGGGTGATGATTTTTCAAACAATGTAATGCTTGAGGAACCTGCCATTCACAGGCCCTCCTCCAATGAGATCTCCATCACTTTCCTGTAACAAATAGGCGTTGCTCCCACTGTAAGCTGCAATTTTGAACAGGCCTAGCCATAAGTGATCAAATTTCCCATGTTTTCCCTTATCTTCGTTTCTGGCATCCCATTTCAACACACAGTCTCCTGGTTCGAAGTCATCCACCTTGGTATGCTTGTTGAAAGCCTCCTTGATCTTGTCTTGGCGTAGTTGGGCATTATGGAAGGCCTTTTCTCTGGTCTGTTGTACGCTGATGAGCTCATCATCTCTTCTTCTACCAGCGTCCGTTTCAACCTCTTGCTCCTGTAACAACTTCATTACCGGTAATCCCAATGCAGTAGGGAAAATAGCTTTTGTACCATAAACGATCTGGAAAGGAGATGTGGCAATAGATCTTTTTGGGGATATCCTGTCGGCCCATAGTGTGTGGATGAGCTTTTTGTGCCATGCCTTTTTATTCTCTTGCAACAATTTTTTGATGATTCAGACCAAGCTTTTATTTGAAGATTCAACCAACCCATTTCCTTGAGGGTAATATGACGTGGAATGACCAAGGGTGATGTTGTAATCACTACAGAATTTCTACAATTTCTTCGACTTGAAAGTTGTTGCATTGTCTATTATAATTTTGATCGGGCATCCGAACCTGGACAGGATATTATCTTCTAAGAATCGAATGATGACATCATCTATAGCTTGTCTCGTGGGCACTGCCTCAATCCACTTGGTGAAATAATCGGTTGTTGTCAGGATCCATTTATGTTGAGCTGAGGATTGTGGGTGTATTTCCCCTATAAAATCCAGGCCCCACTATTTGAAAGGAGCTTCCACCGAAATGGGTTTTAACGACAGAGACTGCAATTTTCCTTTACGATCGAAGATTTGACATTCATGGCACTTTGAAACTTCTTTATACACATCTGGAAAAATGCTAGGCCAATAAAAATCAGCTCTCAAAATTTTGTGCACAGTTGTCTTCCAATAATGATGACCTCCACAGTCACCTTTATGGAACTCTCTGATGGTTTTCTCTGCTTCTTCTTCTGTCAAACAACTCAATAAAATCCCTCCTGGATCCTTCCAGTACAACAATTCATTTACTATACAAAAATTTGCTGCCTTCAGTTTCAAGAATCTAGCTTTTGTTTTACTATATTCAAGAGGAGCCTGCAAATTTTTCAACACAAAGATGATATCTACATACCATGTAGAGTCAAGAAACCTCTGAGATATTTGTGGAGTCGCCCTTTCTTCCTCTGCTGCACTTCCTGACAGATCTGCAATGAAGTTTATTCCCAAGAGTTTGCAGTTTGTTTGTGCCATCAGTCTAGCAAGTCCCTGTCCTTTGATCAACTTGGTGGGTTTAATCTCGAAGTCATATTCTAATAGTACTGCTATCCACTTTCCCCTCTTTCCTTCAGGATTGGGCTATGTCAAGATGTCTTTTACTGAGCTACTGGGAACATAAGCAGTGGTATGTGAATGTAGGATGTAAACCTTGAATTCTTTCAACGCCTTGACTAAAGCATACGCTTGCTTCTCCATGATGTCATATTTCAAAGGAGCATCCCTCAATGTCTTGTTGTAATATGCTATTGGCTTCTCAAAATTCTGGTCATCTTTCTGGAGTAGCACACCTGCAATTGTGTGTTCTGAAGCGAAAGAGAATAGTATGAAATCTTTCTCAAAATTTGGACTAGCCAGTACAGGAGCCTTCATCAATGCCACTTTGATGTCTTCAAAAGATTTTCTAGCTTCAGGAATCCACTTGATTTCATTTCCCTTCTTTAGCATGTTGGTGATATGTTTTATAATTTCAGCCAAATTGGGAATGAATCTCCTCAGGAAATTTACTTTTCCTAGGAAGGATTGTACTTCCTTTTTGCTTCTGGGTATGCCAATTTTCAAGATCCCCTCAACTCTGCTGGGGTCTACCTTTATCCCTTCCTTTGAAATAATGTGCCCTAAGAGATTTCCTTCTTCCATAGCAAAATTTGACTTTTTCGGATTTAATGATATACTAAATTTCCTGCACTTTTCAAATGCCCTCCTAAGATGTTTGATACGTTCTTCATCTGAGGCAGAATACACTGTGATGTCATCGAGGTATATAACAATAAATTTGTCTTTTTCATCAGCAAAAGCTATGTCCATAGCCCTCTGAAACGTTGCCCTTGCATTCATAAGTTCAAATGGCATTTTGGCATACATAAATTTTCCCCATGGTGTGGTGAACGTTGTCTTTTCTTGATCGTCAGGATGTACCATGATCTGGTTGTATCCCGAGAAACCATCTAGCATTGACATCTTCTAAGAGCCCACCACCTTCTATAAAATATGATCCATTTTGGGCAATGGGTAATTGTCCTTAAGAGATACCTTATTCAGGTTCCTAAAGTCCACACACAATCTGATTTCTCCACTCTTTTTTTTGACTGGCACCAGGTTGGCCACCCATCTAGAAAACCTTAGGGACACTATGATTTTTGCTTCAAACAATTTCTTTACTTCTTTTTCTATCAATGGTAACAGCAGGGGGTTTATTCTTCTTAATTTCTATTTGAATGGCTTGTGATCTTCTTTGATTGGGATAACATGCTGGATTATATTGGTATCATAAACTTTCAACTCATCATAGCTCCAAGCAAAGACATTAGGGAATTCTTTCATTAATTTTACATACCTCTCTTTGACTTCAGGGATGAGCTTCTTGGACAGCTTAATGATCTTTGGATCCTCTGGAGTTCCAATATTGCAATCTTCCACATCCCCTTCATTTACTGTAATCTTTGGGCCTCTCGCCACGTCATTATTATTAAAGAGCTTCTCTAACGGTACTAGGCCTTTAGGGATGATGTTGCTTTTTAACTGTACAATATCTCTGCCAGCAATCTGATTGTCAAAATATCCTTCTTTTGTGAAAGCAGTTGCATCCACGTCATCATCGTAGTATTCATCATCAATGTCTAAATTCTCAAACTCGTTCTCCATTCTTAGGAAGCTTTCTATCTGTTTGTCGTTCTCAAAGATTTGTTAGTGCTTCATATTCCCTGGTACTGCTGGCCTGTACTTGACTTCAACCTTGTAGCTTTTCTCAGGGAAAATTGGGACTTTGAATACTGCTGCTGAAGTAGCTAAGGCATCAGCAACTTGATTTTGTTCTCTTGGAATTGCTGAAAGATTGCATTCTGAAAATTTCTCAAGGAGGTCCAGTACCAGGTTTTTGTAAGCCCTCATTCTAGGTTGTTTTGCTTGGTAGATGCCTTTGATCTGATTTATGATAAGCTCGAAGTCTCCAAGCACAACAATTCTTTTGGCACCTAATTCTTCCAAAACTTTCAACCCCAATATTAACGCTTCATACTCGGCCATATTATTGGTGCATTCGAAAACGAGTTTGTAAGAGCATAATTTTGCGTCTCCATTGGGATGATAGATCCATACGCCAGCTCTAGCTCCTACTCTGCATGCAGCTCCATCAAAATTCATTTTCCATATCTGTTCCTCTGCATCACCTTACTGCTCTGGAAGTTTCTCCATCTGCTGGTTAAGCTCAATTTTGTCATCTATAATGATTCTTGTTTCCTCTTCTTCGAAGCACAGGTCATTGAAGAAAATAGATGACCCCAATTCAGTTTCTACCGAATAGATAGGATGATTGCTAGGCTGTGATTTGTTGTTGACCATATTTTTAAGCAAAACCTCCCTGTACAATCTTCTGTCTTGACCAAAGACAGGAATAGTAGCATATGACATGTCCATCTGGAGGGTTCCTTTTAGTTTTACAGCCCATGACCTGGGCAACAACATACCAAATTTTGTAGGAATATCAGCGACCACTATGTCCATCACCATATTCTTAGCTGGGATTTGTGCTAAAGAAACCACAATGTCTTTGATCATGCCAAGGCATTTCACCTTTCTTGAATCGAAGGAGAACATGTCCTTATAAGGTCTTGTGACATCGAGACCTAATTGGTCCATGACCACTTTGGGCATCAGGTTGTGAGATTCTCCAGAATCCAACATAGCATTGTGCAAAATCATGTCATGGATTTTCAAGCTAACATAAAAAGGAGGGACTTCTTCATTTTCGTTGCTTTCTTCTACTCTTGGCCCAAATAGGATGGTTGGGTGATCATCTTGTATGTTCAGGGTATCAGAGGTTTGTCCCATCTTAAGCATCTTGATGATCTAATTTCTGTACTCGCTATTCTTGATCAATTCATTAAATGGTACTGAAATCTTTATTTTAGCCATTTCACTTTCGAAATCAAAAGAGGATGGGGTTTTCTCTACCTCTTTGGTGACCATTTCTTTTCTTGTCAATAATTTTCTCTGAGGTTCTTCTTTCTGCTTTCCCTTTTCCACAACATCCTTTGCAGCTGGATCCTTTGCAGTAGAATCTTTTGCAGTTGAATCCCTTTTGGGCTGACTTGAAGAAGGTAGGTTATTCTGAGCTTCTTTGATGGGATTTCCCTTTGGAGGGTTTGGAGGTACCTTTTGATTTCGAAGGTTATACTGCCTTTGGAACTGCATGATGGCGTTTTGTAATCCAGTCTCATAATCTTCCCTTTCTACTGATACCCTTTCTTCTTCATCTTGCAAAAAGATCTCACTTGCATCCATGAACTGGTCGTGTTCTTCTTTGGTCAAAAATACCTCTGTTTCTTTATCATCATAGCAGTTCATGTTGTCTTCAAAATATCCATCATAATCCTCATTCACATAATTATTTTGAAAAGGAGGCCTTAT
>SNQJ01S0046996.1:66877-78429 GCA_010110895.2 Picea sitchensis | reverse complement strand
AGCAGGGATTATAAAAGAAATGTTCAATCAAGAAGTGCATATGTGGCCCCACGTAACATTGAATGTTACAAATGTCATAACTATGGACACATAGCTAGTGATTGTAGAAGCATGATGGATACTTCCATGAAAGAGAACATTGATATCAGATATAAGAAAGTATGGATAAGAAAACATGAAGAACATGTGAACAAAGACCAGGTCCCAGAGATCGCAAGATTGGCAATAAAACAAGATGAAGAAAATTCTACAAAGAAAAAGAAAGATGTCTGATATAGAAAGGTTTGAAAAACAACTGAAAGAAAAGAAGGACAGGTAAATAAGGAACAGGTTCAAGAGATTGTACTTTCATTCATTGTAATGAAATATGTATCCACAAACAGAAAGAAAGAAGTTAGAGCTCAAAGAGATGATGAATCTACCAATGAAGATGATGATGAATCTATCAATGAAGATGATGATGAATACACATTAGAGAAGGAATTGTTCTGAGCCATCCGGCTTAGATACTCCTACATAATATGAATATTAGATAGGGGGAGTCTATGCGATAACTGTGACAGACCAAAGAACCATCCTTCGAGAAGCTTGTCGAGTTTGAGAAGACAGATCCAGAGCAGTCAGTTAGCATAAGTACAATTTGATGGATTAATCAAGACTTAATGATAGTATAGTGATAAATGGGCCATCATTATGGATAGTTGTGCAAGTAGATTATTGGACAGTATGAACGAGACCATGGATTCATATATTGGTTCAAAGAGTGGTTCAGAGACAAAGTAACATTATAATAATGGATGATAATTACATAGGATATGGCTCCAACAATGCTAATGGATTCCAAATTGATAGATATTTTTTGGACACATGCAGTTCATACAACAGTTCACATTCAAAATAGAGTAATTCTCAAAAACAAAATGACAAAACTCCCTACGAACTATGGAAAGGAAGCACAACCAATAACCTCTACAGCAAGGTAACTCAAGGTATTATTTTATTAATTGAAATTTATGTTGATGATATTGTTTTTTGGAAGTACTAATGACAGGTTATGCCAGAAATTTGCAAAGGATATGAAGAATGAATTTGAAATGTCATTACTTGGAGAACTATCCTTCTTTCTGGGTCTTCAGATACATCAAAGCAACCAAGGAATTTTTATTTCTCAAACCAAGTATATTAGAGAAATGCTAAAGAAGTTTGGAATGGAAGATTGCAAACCAATTATCACTCCCATGCAAACCAGTTGCAAGTTGAGAAAATATGATGATTCAAAGTCTGCAGATCAGAGGAAATACAGGTCAATGATTGGTAGCTTACTATATGTGACAACATCCAAACCAGATGTAATGTAGGCAGTTGGAAATGTGGAATGATTTCAAGCAACACAAAAGGAATCACATGTATTAGAAGTGAAGAGGAATTTCAGATATCTCAAATGAATAGAAGAGTTTGGATTATGGTATCCAAAAGGAAAGGATCTATCACTTATTTCCTACACAGATGCAGATTGGGCAGGTTGCATTGATGACCGACAAAGCACCAGTGGAGCAACGTTCTACTTGGGTGAGTGTTTAGTATCATGGTTAAGCAAAAAAAAATCATCAGTATCCTTATCTACAACTGAGTCAGAGTGTATTTTAGCAACAACATGTTGTACATGGGTTCTATGGATGAAACAAACTCTGACAGGTATACAAGTTGAGAATCATGAGCCCATTCCAATCTATTGTGATAATACAAGCACCATCAGTATCTTAAAGAACCTGGTGATGCACTCCAAGACGAAGCACATTCCAATAAAGTATCACTTTATACGGGAACAAGTTGCAGAAAAGAACATCATAATTGAATATGTGGGCACAAAAGAATAAGTGGCAGACATATTTACAAAACCGCTTCCACGGGAAGCCCTTGAGTATCTTCGCCAAAGACTGGGATTTATTTCTACTCCAAAATGAATTCTTTTGAATGTTCATCTTATATGTCTTAGATTTACATGAGGAGGCACCATAAAGACGACAGCTCAGGTTGGAAGATCAGTTTCAAGAAGAGTTCAATCAGGGGGAGTATCCCCAAGGACAATTTAGTTAGGGGGAGCATCCCTAGATGGAAAGATACATTTTCCATTGATGAAAAAGGGGGAGAGACTTATCATATGAAAAGGTAAATGCTTGGATAAAGAGCACAGAGGCATGTTTCCAGGGGGAGCGATGGTCACAGGGGGAGAAGCCCCAAAGGGAGATACCCTTTTCCATTGATGTCAAAGGGGGAGAGATAGAAACATTGATGAGGAGTATAAGCATGAATGTTATCATGACTAAGTGTTGTCATCATTGTTGGTGTTGCCATCAATGCTAAAGGGGGAGATTCTCAAATAGTTGGTATGGATTATTGGTTGTCATTGATGTCAACCATTGGAGAGTGATATTGTAGATTGATGTATATAGATTCAAATTTTGACAATGTAATGCATAGGTCTTGAAATGACCTTTCCAACGGGCTATCACGCGCCTAAAACAAAGATCGTATGAAAAAGTTACGAACCCGAGAAGTTAATGTACTAACTTACCCAAACGAGGCCCACATGAATTTTGGTGTTTCATCTCCTAGCGATAGGGTTTTGGATGTCTAGGGTTTTGGAATTCCTATTTAACATAAAAAGGCCTTCAAAGCCTCATTGTAATTTTCTTCTGGAAAATGATCGTAGCCATCACATCTCTTCTCAGAGATAAAGCTACCACCATTCTAGAGAGTATTGCACTATGTATTTTTACAGTCTCTTTACAATTATTTCATTAATAGAAATCAAGTATTGTTGTATTTCTCTGTTTCTAGCAAGTTTCATGAGTATTTCATTGTAATTTTTGTTCTTTCATTTTGTTCCGAACATAATGCGGATCAGTGGTATCAGAGCAAGCTGATCTTGATTATTTTTCAGCGCATGTCCCCAACGAGGTCCGAGTATAGCCAGTTGGGTCTCGAGTTTTTATCTCTTGATTAAAATCACTCTTGCACACCCAAGAAACCCTCGATGGAAGAAGAAAATAAATATGGTGGAACAAAATATTCTATTAACCTATTTCTTGAGAAATATCTCCCACGACATAGGAACAAAATGATGGATAATTTTGCACACATTTTTCAACGCTTGTCGATAGCAACAAGGGCATCTTCATCAAGCAACCATTTTGGAGGAACCTCTCCCTTCAAGGTAGAAGTTATTTTTTATATTCCCATATTTGAAGGTCAGATACATGCGGATGCCATAGAAAAATGGTTAAATCTATTAGAAGGTTATTTCTCTGTTCAAAATTTTTCCAAGAGGGTAAAGATCACCTTCACATTCCTCAAGGCTCTCCCCAATGTCAAACATTGGTGGGAAACTTATCGAGAGTAAATTTACATAGAGGAATATGGAATCTATGGGGCCGAGCCCACTTGGGATTTTTTTGTGGATGTGGTCAAATAACAATACTATCCTGTTGATAACTATGAAGACCAGTACATGAGATTGACCACTCTGTGGCAAGAGAATATCCAAACAATGTCAAAGTTCACAAATACTTTCCATACCTTGCACACCAAGTTAGGTATCAAGGACTCCGAGTGACATACAGTTTTTAAATACTATGGGGTTCTGCATAGGTGCATCCAAACCGAAATGGATATCCTAAACATCTCATCATTGGGAGTTGCCTATCGATATGCTGTCAAAATCGAGAAGACATTTAGGCACTAGAAAAAATGGGAATTCAGGTCTGCAAATCTACAACAACCAAAGAAGAGTAAAGATGAACCTAACCAATAACCCCTAGAAAACCACTCCAAGACACAAGACAAAAAGGGTAAAGGGAAGATGAAGAATGACACTGGGAACTGGTGTGACTTTCACAAAATCGCATGGAACAACACCGATGAATGTTGCTCAAAACAGTCATTGGTGGTTGAGGTCAAAGACATAGATTTGAACCCTGATTCAGAATCCGATCCAGAAAATATTGAAAACAAAGAGATCATAAATGCATATCCCATTGCCAATGTCGTGACCACAACAATTCAACCAGAAGAATCAGTAGATACTGCAAAGGGGGAGCGCCTCTTCCATTCACAAATGTGGGTGAAGGGGACCCCGTTGCATTTTATTATTGATAATGACAACCGAAATAAACTCATCTCAGCTAAGGTCATCAAACAGTTTGGGTTGTCGACACCACCACACCGACAACCATACAACATCGAGTGGCTTCATCAGGGATGAGATATTCGTGTCAGCCAACAATGTCGCCTGTCCTATTGTATCTAACCCTTCAAGGATGAGGTAGTGTGTGATGTTTCCCCTCTTGATGTTTTTGATGTGGTTTTGGGCCAACCATATATGTGGAGACGACATGATGTCTATGATTCTAGACCCCATAGTGTCATTATTACTCTGGGAGGTCAGATCTATCGGATACCAGAGGTATTTCTAGCTATTGCTCCACCAAAACAGTTTTGCAAGGTAATCTCTCATACTGCAAAATTCATATTCTTCACAGTCTATTCAAAGGATGCACATAAGACTGCTACAACCACTGCATCCTCAACACCTGCTATCTAGAAAAAATGGACTGTCAAAGAGAAAGAAGATATTGTTTCGTCACCTACAATGGTGGCTACACAATGCCCTGTCAAACCTAGAGACATGAGGTTGGTGGAGCATATTCAACCCTGCCAACAACCAGTTTGTGATAGTCTTCCAAATATCAAGCAAAAACAATTCTCCAATAAAGAACACAACTCACCAAGATTCATATTCAGAACATGCATTCCCCTCTTCTCTGAGCACTCAACGCAATGGATACCATTTCTTCCTAAGTGGGGAGGATTTATCTAGGTGGATATTAGTGGCCACCCACATGTTCTAATTGGCTTCTTTTTCCATTTTTTAGTCCAACACGTTCTTCTGTACTTCTTTGTGATTATGGGTTCTACAATTTCGGGGTTGTCTGAAGCCCTACACATACTCCATGTGGATACTGGTGGCCTCCCACCTAATCCAACTGGCTTATTTTGTATGTTTTCATGTCAACACATCTTGTTGTACTTCCAGGGCCGTTTAGGGTGCTAAACAATGTTATTTTTTCTCCCCACAGTCAAACTGTATATGAAGTCAGACTTTTATGGCGTAATGCGTAGTTCTCAAAAATACCTTTCCAACAGGCTATCACACGCCTAAAAGAGATATCGTATGCAAAATTTACGACCCCGGGAAATTAATGTACTAACTTACCCAACCGGGCCCACATGACTTTTGGCGTTTCGTCTCCTAGGGTTAGGTTTTTGGATGTCTAGGATTTTGGAATTCTTGTTTAACATAAAAAGTCCTTCATAGCCTCATTGTAATTTTATTCTAGCGAATGAATGTAGTCGTCAGATCTATTTTTAGAGATAAAGATGCCACCATTCTAGCGAGTCTTGCACTCTATATTTTTACAATTATTTCATTAATAGAAATCAAGTATTGTTTTATATCTTTGTTTCTTGAAAGTTTCATGAGTTTTTCATTGTAATTTATCTTCTTTCATTTATTTCCAAACATAATCTAGATCACCGTGTTGAGTGATAATTGCGCCTATAGCATCGTCAGATGCATCAGTCTCAATCTTTAACGGTTGTTGCAGATCGGTCAAGGAGAGTACTAGAGCTGAGCACAAGCGATGCTTCATATCATCAAATGTTTTTTGTTGTTTCTTCCCCCACACAAATGTTTCCCTTCCACCACCCTTGGTCACTTGGTTGAGAGCTCATGCAATATGGGAGAATCCAAACACGAACCGCTAGTAGAAGTTGTGCGATCCCAAGAACCTCTAAAGCTCGGTTAGTGTGGTCGGGGTTGGCTAGTCACGGATGATTTGGATCTTACCTGGATCAAAATGTATGCCATGATCATCATAAATGTAGCCAAAGTATTGGACCCTTTTCATGCCAAAGGATCATTTTTCCAAGTTGACATATAGCTTGTGTTGTTGTAGAGTGCTCAAAACCTGCTGAATATGATGCATGTTCTCCTCCCAAATTCTGTTGAAGATGAGGATGTAATCCAAATATACCACCACAAACGAGTTGGTGAAGGGTCTCGATACATCATCCATCAACCTCATGAAAGTGGTTGGTGCATTTTTTAAGCCAAAGGGCATGACCAACCATTCGAAGAGACCTTCTTTAGATTTGAAAGTTGTCTTCCATACATCAGTTGGTTCGATGGGAACCTGGTGGTAGCCAGACTTTAGGTCAATATTACTGAAGAAATTTCCACCCTTGAGTTGTTCAAGAAGGTCATCAATCCTGGGAATTGGGTACCGGTTCCTGACTGTGATTTTGTTTAATTCTTTGTAATCAATGCATAGTTTCCAGGTCTCATCCTTCTTTTGCAACAGTACAAATGAGCTTTTGCAAGGGGAGGAGCTAGGTATGAAGTTCCCCTTTTGAAGAAGCTCTTGGATCTGACGCTTTATTTTGTCATTTTCCATTAGCGAGCGATGATAGGCTGGTCCAATAGGAAGAGGTGCACGGGGGGTTATATAAATTGGATGCTTGACTTGGCAGTGCGTCAATACCCCAGGGGGTGAGGAGAATATGTCTCTGTACTCTTCCACGATCCCGTCCACTTGCTTCTGATGCCAAGATAGGATCTTTGTAGAGGCCACGTATGTGGCAACGACCTCTTCTTATTGTGAGCATGGATCACAAAGAAGACAAACTTCCTGGTCTATGAAATGACCTTATTGCATTGCTTAGTAGAGATTAAAGAAATAACGGTAAGTGGTGCTACCTTTGGTATCATATACAATTGTATATCGAAAGTAATAATAACATTGTGAGGTATATATTCATACACAACATGCCACTTCCACAAATATTTTTGTCCTAAAATAACATCACAAACTTCAAGGGGATCGATATCACATAATACCTCATCTTTGAAAGGCTTGATGTCATAGGGAAGAAAACACTATTGGATGACAAAAGGATCTCTTTCTTGGCGAAGCCAGCCGATGGTGTAGGGATGCAGGTGTGTTTTCATCGGCAGTTCCAGCTGATTGATGACCTTTGCTGAGATCAGGTTCTTCTGACTGCCTCTATCGACAATGAAAATAAGTGAATCCCCCTTTACCCACATATGTGAGTGAAAGAGGCATTCCCCTTCCTCTATTTCTTCTGGTTCGCTTGGCTAGACTTTGGTGGTAGCGACAATGGAATTGGGTAGAACATTGATAATCTGCTTCCCTTCTTCTATATTTTATTTGAAGTCAGATTCGGTCTCTTACTCGGAAGCCTTCAGCTCAACCATGAGTGACTTCTTGGAGAAACATTCTTCAGTGTTGTGCCAAGGGATTTTATGGTATTCACACAATTTTATCGTGTCCTTCTTCGAATTCTCATTTCCCTTCTTGTGTTGTGGCTTGGACTGGTTGTCCTGAGAGTGGCCATCTTTTATCTGTCTCTTGTTGTGTGGGTTCGTGCTACCTTTTCCTTGCTTCGGATGTGAGGAGTTTGCATATCCAAACTCTCGCCTCTTCTACTTAAATTTATGTTTGATCTTGACAGCATATCTATAAGTTGTACCCATTGAGGCGATGTCAAGAAACTCCATTTCTGTTTGAATGTATCTATGCAAAAAACCACTATATTTGATCACCAGATGTCGCTCAAAGTATTTGATACCAAATTTGGTGAGTAGGGTATGGGAAATATTGGTGAAATATGATACTGTTTGGTCCCTTTCCTAATGCAGGGTGGTCCATCTGGTGTATTGGTCCTCATAGCTTCCAACAGGGTAGTACTATTCTTTAATGCCATACCGGAAGGAATCCCATGTAGGGGAAACCAAAAATATTGAAGATTCCTCTATGTCCCTTTGCTCAAAGTAAGTATCCCACCGGTCCTTAACATGGGGGACGACCTTGAGGAGTGCAAAAGTAATATTTTCCCTATTGAAAAAATTGTGGACTGAAACATACCCTTCGATCAGATTCAACCATTTATCTACATCATCTGCATCTATCAGTCCTTAAAATAATGGAATATCAAAATTTACCTATACCTTGAATGGGCTTGCATGGCCTCTTGATGAAGATGCTTCTCCTATGGGCAGCCACGGAAGGATCTGCACAAAGTTGTCCATCATTTCATTCCTTTTTCATGGAAGGGATTCCTCGAGAAACGTTTTAAAAGGATATACTGCTCCATCATATTTATTTTCATCCCCCATGTGTTGTTTTTTATCTTGGCACGATCTATCTTGCAACGACTCGATTGGTTCGAGTCCCAACTTATGGTACCCAGATCTTATTGGGGACATGCACAAAGAAAAATAAATGAAGAGCAGACTTCTCTAATACCACTGATCTGTATTAAGGAGAGGAACGAACTGATTAACAGACTGAATACAATAAACAAAGAGATATGAAGAACAACATAGATATCTAGTGAACAATATCTTCTATTGAATAAATGAAATAGGCAGAAACTATAAAACTGCAGAACTGAAACACTTGCTCGAATGGTTATAGCTATCTATGAGAAGAGATGTGGCTGCTACTCGCATCCGTATGAGTAGAATGATTACAATGAGGATCCAAAGGCATTTTTAACATTACTCATGAATGTCAAAACCCTAGACATCCGAAAACCTAACCCTAGGAGATGAAACACCAAATGTTATGTGGGCCCCTCTGGGTAAGTTGGTACTTCAACTTCCCGGGGTCGTAAATTTTGCATACGAACTCCGTTTTAGGCGCATGATAGCCCATTGGAAAGGTATTTTCGAGAAATACGCATTATGTTTTCAAACTCTAAATATTTCTACAGTTTGACTGTGGTGATCCAACAAAAATTGTTTAGGGCCCCAAAACAACCCTGTAAGTATAGAAAGATGCGTTGACATGAAAACATACAAAATAAGCCTATTGGATTAGGTGGGAGGCCACCAATATCCACCTGGAAGATGTGTAGGGATTCAAACAGCCCCGGAAGTGTAGAACCCACAATTACAAAGAAGTACAAAAGAACATGCTAAACTAAAAAATATTAAGAGGAGCCAGTTGGAATATGTTTGTGGCCACCAATATCCACCTACATCATCTAATAACTACTCCAAAAAGGGAACATTTTACCAATATCCTCACCTCTTAGTATCTCAATTGTGTCAGTACAGAATAAATATGGGACCTGGCGACTTTGTATTGATTACAAATCTCTAAACGAAATCACAATTAGGAATCGATACCTAAATCCATGAATTGATGACCTTCTCGAACAACTCAAGGGACCCAAGTATTTTAGTAATATTGATCTGATGTTCAACTACAACTAGGGCCTCATAGAACAAACCGATGTATGGAAGACCACTTTCAAGTCTAAAGTAGGTCTTTTTGATTGGTTGGTCATGCCCTTTGGTTTGATGAATGCCCTGACCACCTTCATGAGGTTGTTGGATGACATCTTGTGTCCCTTCACCAATTCCTTTGTGTTTATATATACGGATGACATCCTTGTCTCTAGAAAGAGTTGGGAATAACACTTGCAACATATTCAGTAGGTCCTGCACACTCTGTGACAACACAAGTTATACGCTAACTTAGAGAAATGCTCCTTCAGTATGAACAAGGTCTAATAACTCAAAAAAATTGTATATGAGCATGGTGTGCATGTCAATGCAACCAAGATCTAATTCATTCATGACTGGCCAACCCCAACAACACTCACTGAGCTTTGGAAATTCTTAGGCCTCACCAACTTCTATCACATATTTGTATTTGGGTTCTCCCATATCGCATGGAATCTCATCTAAGTTACCAAGGGTGGTTGCAAAGCCAAATTTGTGGAGGGGAGATAAAATAATAAATATTTTGATGATATGAAACATTACTTATGCTCAGTCTGAGTTCTCTCCTTACTTGATCTGCAACAACCGTTTGAGAGTGAGACTGATGCTTTTGATTATCATGTTGTTGGTGTCATTCTCACCCAACACAATCATCCAATTGCCTATTATAATGAGATACTCTCAGATGTCATCCATAAGTACCCTACCTATGATAAAGCAATCTATTCCATAGTACAAGCATAGAGCCAATGGAAGCATTATCATTCTAAAATCATCCATCTAGATCATAGGCCTCTGTAGTTTATGTAGACACAAGGAAAATTCTAGGATGACCGCCATAAAAAGTGGTCCACATAGTTGCAGTAGTTTCACCTTAACATCAATTACAAGAAAGGGAAAATCAATCGCATCATATACTGCCTGAGTTGACTTCTAGTTGCAACACTAACCACAATGCTCAACTCTTGCAAGAATGAGACCACCGAGTGGTCCCAACTCTATGACAATGATCTTGACTTTACTACAACCTACCAGATGTTGGAAACAAGCACATCCATTTCTGACTCCCATATTCAGAATGTATTTCTATTCCATATGGGTCAACTTTATGTTCCTTCAAGTGAGCGTACGAAGCTGATTTCAGAAGCCCACTATAGTTGGGTGGAAAGACACTTTGGCATGGAGAAAATAGTGGAAATAGTACAAAATTATTTCTATTGGATGAAGTTTTGATAGGATGTTAGTAAGTATATAAAATATTGCACAACATGTTCTATTTCCAACCATCCATTACAAAACAAGGATTGTACACCCCTTTACCTACTCTCTATGGGCCCTAGGAATCCATATCGATGGACTACATGTCAGGTATTCCCTCCACTAAACATGGAAATGACTATTTATTCATGGTTGCTAATCGATTCTCTAAGATGGCCATTCTGACTACCTACAAGAAGAGTATCACAGTCGAGGCCACCTCCAATCTCTTCTTCAAGTGCGTATGGGTACATTTTATACTACCATAGACCATCATATTATATTGGGAAAACATATTCTTGAGCACATTCTGGTCGAGCCTTTGGTCACTGTTAGACACCAATATCACCAAATCGACTGCCTTCAACCCTCAGACTGATGGAAAGATAGAGGTTGTCAATAGGATGACCATGCATCTCTTGTGCATGTAAGACTCCAAGAATCCATGCACATGGGATGAGAGCCTTCCTTATGTCTAACATATCTACAACAGAGCACTCCATAGCTCGACCAACCAAACCCATTTTAAGGTAGGCTTGGTTTTTCAACCTGTAGTGTCCCCAAGGCCGAGCCCCGATGTAAACCATGCTCTGAAAGAGATTGTAAATATGTGTTATAGGCTGGTGAGCCAAGTTTTGTATAAGTTGGTAGACTTATGTATATGATTAGGCCAGAGAGCCTAAGTGTTGAAGGCCATGAGCCTGTGAGATACTTGTATGTATGCAGGTCAATTAATAAAATATAAATACCGTCGGTGCAGACCGACCACGATGAAAGAATGATGGGGGACTGAGCGTCCATAGAACGGGCAAGGAACTAGGGGCTAAAAGGTGGGAAAAGGGCTGGGTGTTGAACCTAGGGGCTAAGCCTAGGGGGCTTAGGCCTGGAATAATATTTTAATATTATTTCCAAAAAGAGCCAT
>SNQJ01S0046996.1:35236-66867 GCA_010110895.2 Picea sitchensis | reverse complement strand
ATATGTTTCACTCTGTATTTTAATTGTGTTTAATTGTGCTTAAATGCATGTGGTTATATTGGCCTGTGTTTATTATTAAAAGAGTGTACAGAATATTACAAGAGCGCGTTAAACCTCTTGGTTCTTTAAATTGGTACACTACACAACCATTCGACCCCATTGATGTAGCATTTCCCCTTGCTTCCACAAAGGAAGAATCTTCCCATGTTCAATCTGATGTTGAAAAGGCCACCAAATTGATTGAACGTATTTAGCACATCTTCCAATAGGTCCATGATATTTTGCAAAATTACAATGAAAAATGCAAGCAGTTCCATGGTCAACACTGGGTTCCCCACAAGTTTCAAGTATGCGACAATGTTTGGTGGAATTTGCAGAAAGAGTTCCTTACAGGACCCCACCGAAAGTTGTGGCTACTTCGCTATGGACCTTACACAATCACCAAGGTTTTGGGTGACAATGGTTTTCAGTTAATTATTCCCCCTTTCCTTGGATTACGCCCAATATTCAATGTGGACCTTATTTGACCATATTTTTCACCACTACTAGACACATCAGAGGTGGCAAAGTAGTTGAAAGATACAAAGATCAACCCTGACTACATGGAACATGAAAACATTGATCGGATCATGAACACATTGGTTAAGGGAACCCGCTAACAAAATAACCAACTCTATTGGGTTGTCAAAGTAGGGAAGCTACTACACCAAGGAAAGTGGCTCACCAAGCGTCAAGTTCAACAAACATTTCCCTATTTGATGGGGGAACTCAATGCAATGGAGACAATTTCTTCCTAAGGGGGGAGGAAGAATCTAGGTGGAAATATTTGGACACCCACCCATTCCACTAACTCAACACACAATTTCCATTTTCATAGTTTTTCTATAGGTTTTTGGGTCCCAAACTTCCAGGATCATTTTGAGGTCCTAAACGATGTTTTTTTATGTGGAAGCATCCAAGAGATGATTTCTAGAATGTATTGGGACATTTACAATTTGTAAACCTCGACTATACCTTTTTGATGAGGTATCAAGCACCTCAAACATAGATCTTATGAAAAAGTTATGCGATAGGGAAGTTGAAGTATCAACTACCCCATTGGGGCCCACAAACCTTTTGGAGTTTCATCTTCTTGGGTTAGGGTTTTGGATGTTTAGTGTTTTCTCATTTATTATTTTTGTTAAAAATGCCTTGGGAGTCTCATTGTAATCATCTTCTTGCGAATTCGCATAGACATTACATATCTTCTCAGATATAAGCGACCATCATTCTGGCGAGTTCATTTCACTCTGTATTTTATTTTACAATTTCTCCATATTTCAGTATTTAATAGAAATTGAGTATTATTGTATCTCTTTGTATCTATGTTATTTATATGTTTCATTTCATTCCCTCATAAATATGGATCAATATTGATTGGCCAATTCGAATTAAGAGATGGGTTGGAATTTGACCTTTATTAACTCATCCACCTGCGCCCAGTCCTATATGTCACACGATGTGTTGCCCACCATGACACAGGTGTTCTTCATACTATGAAATCCATGGAATGAAACCTTCTATATTCTGGATTGGTTTTCTCCATCTCTACTAAGAATTGTTTGATTGACCCCATCCCATCAAACCAGGGGCCATCACATTGCTCAAAGTCTACCCAACACAGTGCTTTAGTTATCCTTTCACATATTCATCTAGAGACCTCATACATATTATGTTGCCACATCTCCATGGAGTCCTCTTAATCAATATCATATGACTTCATTCTACTCCAACCCAGTTCCTCATCGGATGTGGGATTTATGTAATGTTCTTTGCGCCCCATGATCTTGTATATATTTTCAATAAAAGAGCTCCATCCATCCTCATATACTGTCTCATTATATATATCCCTTTCATTGGTATATAATGGGTTGATCACACACATGATGTCTGTCTCAAACAACATCTGTCACCTTTTTAGATTCAATTTCAATTTTTTTTTGAAGGCCAAATCAATTCCAAGTATGGAAGGGTATGGATCTGAGTCATCCACGATATCTATCACTTCAAAAATAGCCTTCATCTTCACCCCCTATATGTTCACTTCGACTTTCTCCAATCGGCCTAAAGGGTAGATTATATACTGATTTTCCTACCAAAGTTGAATGGGAGAACAAAACAAACTCGTTTTACCCATCAATTCCCATGACTACTTTGGTAGGATGCTGATGTCAAAACCTAGATCCAACATAGCCCCATCCATATCATAACTTATGACTTCATATGCCATCTTGAACTCTCTTCATGGGTTCTTATGCTTGCTGACCTAACACACATCCCTTTATTGTAGGGGGCATGATATAGCTTTATCTGTTCCTTCTTCCCCCATGCAAGTTTCTAACATATGTGTCAACTTCTGCACAACATCATGATCACTTAACAATATTAAACCTCTTGTTACTTACTTGATCCTCAGTTTATTCTTCACGAATTAGATTGCGCAATGCTTCTTCTCGTGCTATATGCTTCAACTCTTCATGTACATTTTCCTCTATTTCCCTTTGTTCCCCACATAAAAAATACTCTTGTTTGTGAGCTTCCTCCAAATACCTCTCAGTGGTGTGATACAATTCTTCATGGTCTCGAGCCTCTTCCAGTGACCTCTATGTTGCTCATTGTACTTCCTCATGGATCCAAGCCTCTTTAAGTGACCTTTGCATCACACACTACTTCTCTTCTCGCGCTCTTTCTTTCTCTATGGCCCTTTTCACATTGTGAAGAAACTAATTCTACTAGACAACATCAAACTTAGGAGGGGGATGCATTTCTTTCCCTATCACCCCTCATACCTTTGACCTAAGATTTCACCATGCTCAAATTCCATTCCCATATTTTATCAAATTCAGGTTATCACCTATAAATCAACTTCATCATCATTTTTTTGATTCTCGTACGACTTTATAGTCGCCATGTTGCAATCTTTTTTCTTCTCTTCCCACTTCTTTAGTAAGTAAGGACAATCCTCTGTGACGTGCTCGATGTTATAGAAATACCCATAGAGATCACACGGTTTGGTACAAAATATCGACACATGGACTATCTCCATACAATTAAAAAAAGTGGGAAGTCTTTCACCACCTCCTTTGTATACTCATCCTCAACCTCATTCATATCCTCCTATGGGACGTCCATGGTATCGACCTCTCTCAGCACCACCACACTCACCATGATTTTGTTCCTCCTGAACCCATAATACATCATGGGTATGGTCTTTCATTGAGTGGAGTGATCCATAATTATTCACACCATTCCCCACATATTTGCAGAATTCACAGAATGGAGTATGGGGTGTCTTCTGATATTTCTTCAGTGTTTGGAAGCGAGGTGGTATATGTCCCCATTGTCTACAAATATCGCACCATTATTTCTTGGGTCTAGTTGTGTTAGAAAAATAGGACCACAGAGAAATAAAATAAAACAAATGCAGAAACAAAACACAGAAGACACACAATACAAGAGAGACACAGATTTACGTGGCTCACCCAGTGTGGGATACGTCCACCAGAGAAATTGCCAGGTCCTTCCTTTATTATTATCCAGCAAATGAAGGGATACACCCTGCAGCAAAACCCGCTGTAACTTCCTCTTCTTTCTCTCACAATATCCTCTCTCAAAATACAATATTCACCATCCACCATAGCCGCAATACATTTCCCTCATAAAAGAGGATTGCCTTCTAGGGAAAAAAACCCTAACATAATCTCTACCGTTAGATCTGCGACCTTATAATGAACGTTCCAGATCTCTCGTATCACAATATTCACTCATCCTACATAGTTGCATACATTTCCCCATAAAAAGAGGTTGCCTCTAGGAAAACCCTAACATAATTTCATTGTAAATCAGGACCTTATAATGAACGGTCCATTTACAATGAAATTACAAATATAATTCTTATAAGGCATTTTATTTTCGGGCCACTAACCCCTATCATCATCAAATTCAGCTTTGCCCCTCAGTAATTCTGCAAATGAGGGTACTCTCCTGCGACTTCAAGGGAATAGTGGCATATACTGGGTGTGAATACTTCATGGGGGTATAAACACTACTGAAAAGCAAGACCTCCTCAATCAGAAGATAATCAGTTCTACAACGTAACAATTCCCACTTGAGATCATCTCAACAACTCCACCATCGGCCGATATGTTGACTCTAACCTTCTTGACTCGAAAATTTCTCATATTCATTCTCATTCTTGAAGACCAACTAAACTCAGAAATGAACTCAGTTTCTCCCTGTTTATTCCCTTTGTTAACATGTCCGCATGATTCTCACAGTGTATCTTTTCCAACTTCAATTCTCCATCTTCCAAAGCGGATCGTACGAAGTGGTACCTCAATCAGATATGCTTAGTCTTCAATGGAAGGCTGAGTTCTTTGCAAGGTGAAGGCACTGACCGCCACAGCATAACCTTGTTGTTCTCCTCTCTTTCCCCAATTCCGCTAAACCTTTTGTAAACTCAAATCATCTTTACTAGCCTTCCGGTACTGAACATACTCACTGTTGAAAGGCAACAACCTTTTGTAGTTTTGAATCCAACCATCAAGGTTCCACCTATAGTAAAACATCATACACTGTGCCTCCCTCCCCTCATTTGATCTGACCTGAGGGAAATGGACATGGAAGATGGATGAAAGGATGGATGAATGGAATGGACATGGATGGAAATGGAGGAATGGAGGAAGGATGGGACGGAATGGAAAGGAAATGCATTGAATGGAATGGAAGGAAAGGAATGGAATGGAAGGAAGGAATGGAGGAATGGACGGATGGATGGAATGGAGGATGGATGGATGGAATGGATGGAGGAATGGAAGGAATGGATGGAAATGGAAGGATGGATGGAAATGGACGGAAGGAGGATGGAATGGAGGAGGAATGGATGATGGATGGATGGAATGGAATGGAGGATGGAAGGAATGGAAGGAATGGATGGATGGACGGAATGGAATGGATGGAATGGAATGGTGGAGGAATGGAGGAAGGGATGGATGGACGGATGGATGGAAGGACAGATGGATAAATGGAATGGAATGGAATGGAATGGATGGAATGGAAGGAGGAGGAATGGACGGATGGACGGACATGGATAATCTTGGATCTAGAATGCCATCCTTATCCAATAATATTTTGACTATTGTTCATAATCCCACAAGCGGTTTCGGTAAGTTTTTGATTAATCCTTGATATCTATAATGGCTGAGATTGTGACTTAGGTTTCCTTGAATTTCTAAGCATATCTCTTGGTTTCTATCAGAACTCCTGCCCATCCTTCCGGAACAATGGCCTTGTATTTCATGTACCATGTTAAGGCTTTGTCCTTGAAAGTGGTCTCAAGTTGCACAATATTTAATGCTTCGTATGTGATCCTCTTCATAGAAAATATTGCGTCACATGTGAACCAATGATATTCTACATCATTCTTACCCATCCCATGGAACATATGTAATACTTCATACTATCTTGATTTTGATCCCATCTTAAGATGTCTCTTAACTAACTACTTTCAGGGTGACAAGGATCTTGGTACCGGACACTCTTCTGATGAAGTAGCAATTAACTTATCTTCTTCTTCACTTCATCAGCAAGATCTTTTTCTTTTCCTCCTACCATGCTTCTACTCCAATCGCTTCATTATATGTTGTTCTTTCTTCTTGGCTACAGAGGTATAAGGTATTCAAAGGGTGGGTAACTCCATCTTCTTCTAACATTTCTTTTGAGGTGACCCAAAGAGTTTCCTACTTGGAACCACTCAAGACCATCTACTATCACTAACTCTCCTCCTCTCGGGACATCCTTCTATCTTCCTCTCCTACATTTTGCATCATATCTCCTCAAGTTATAAACTATACACAACTAAGGGTTCATACTTTGTCTTTTGGGCCCCTACTACCACCACTATTTGTATCTACATTGGATACCTTACTCTCAATGTCGTGCCTCTTTGTTGGCCTATCCTCATTTTTTCTCCTCTCTAGTACAACACACTCTCCCACACTTCTTCCTAGTATGGTCTCCTTCCTCTTCATCCTAGTCCTGATCCCTCATCACACACCCCTTGCTATCTTCCTTCCACTTATTTTGTTCTATTGAAATGTTTAATGCAGTTGTGATGTTTGTCATTGATGGCAAGTACACCAAAAAAAAACAGAACAACGAAGCTCAGAGGAACACCGCCGGAGAACACGCTAAAATCTCAAGATACAAGAGTTCATGAGGAGAAGGAAGACAAAGGTCGAGGCCATTGGAGAATTTTAATTTGTGAGAAAGAAAAGCAGTAGTGAGAGTGGGTGTAGCAGTTTTCCCCGTGTTTGAATATGGAAATAAAATCCCTCGATTGAATGCATCATGGAAGAAAAATGAAAATTGCATAATAGAGATCGATGAGATTCAATGGGGATCTGGCGATATTTAAAAGGTACAAGCCATAATTGCACGTTGTTCCTGTGGAGATATTAAGAGGAAAGACCTTGTCAAGCGAACGTTAACTCCCTTTTAGGACCAAAGGGAAAATAATATTTAAGCAAGAGATGATGCGATGGGGAGTCATCCACCATGAGAAGATTGATAAAGGAGTCCAAGAGAGAGTAATTTGAATTTTGCAATGAGGATACAGCCGAAGCTAAAGTTGAACAGGTCTAAGAATCATAAAGAGAAGACTCAGGTTTAGATACAAATATTATGCATGCCTCAAATAAGAGAGTCCTTCCTATTAGGTGGATTTTTGTATTGATTTAATATCGATACTTTCAGAAATATCAGTGAACAGCCTTGGGGAGTATGTTCTTGACATTGATGTCAAAGGAGAAAAGAATTTGCGCCTTTAGCTTGCCATCAATGCCAAAGGGGAGATTGGCAAATGTTTAACATGTAGCTTATGCTTATCATTGATGGAAAGGACGCTGAAAAATGTGAAACAACGTGAAGCCTTCGTGGAGGAGCATCGCCGAGGAGAACGCGGCAAAGAAAGCTCAAGATACATGAATCGCAGAGGAGAATGGAAGAAAAGGGTCGAGGCCATTGAGAATCCTGTAATTCCTCCCAAGGCTGGAGCTACAATTTTAGGTTTACTTCATTGGGAGGTGCCATGAAATCCCGAAAGGAGGGTTCACTCATCAGGGTTTCACATATCGAATTTCGTGGAGCCAATGCATTGCGCATTGGAAAGTCCTAAACCCATGAGGAGGTTTCAATAGTCATACCATATAGGCACAATGCGGACACGAGCTCACCCGTAGGGCTAATTAGTTAGAGGTACCGATCTTATTTACAGTGGTCCGACCACCGCTGGATCTAGAGGAAAACTCACCATCTTTGCGCAAGGAGAGGGTCGAATCCCCGGAAGGTAGAGGGATCTAACGATCTTAAAGGCGTGGATCTGATCCTCGGCCATTCACGCCGGAGTTTCGGAGGATCGCTGCTGGAAATGTCAAAGAAAACATTGCACAGTGAATCTCGATTTCGACATGAAAATCCCGGATTTAATCGAAAGCCATCAAATCAAGAACGATATCCGGAATCCATCGACCCGGAATACATCAACAAACCACGCCACCACGCAATCATATTTCACAATCCTGTGCATATGCTCGCACGATTCAACATTTTAGCACATGTTTGCGAACGTGAGGACATGTGGTGAGTTCATCACGGTCATCCAATATGGACGTCGTTATATTTTGACACCTTAGCTCCGAAGCTCGGCGATTGAGGTTAGTTGGTTGGAAGAATGATATCGTGATCCCGTATATCGCTGATATTAAATCACGACAAAATTCAACCGCTGCATCGCTTTGACCTGGACCATTGATTCCACTCAATGGAGAGGAATCAGAGATCGAGAGTGATGACAAAGATTATTGAGCATCGAAACCCGATTTCGATCCTAATTCGCGATTTGACCCGCAATTGCTATTAAGAAGTGACTCGACTGATCCGATTTCTTTGGTTATAATCGATCTTAACTTTGAAATGACAAAACACAGACATCATGATGTCAAACACGATACGCGAAATCGCCATACGCCGAACGCTGATGATGAAATCTTATCAACGCCGCTGGAATAGAGACCGATATGGATTCGTTGATCTACCCATATCGGAGCTCGAGGATCGCAAATTTGGAGATGCCAGCTAAACAATGCAATCAAGAATGTCGATGCCTTCGCTGATATGCCACCAGTATGCAATCGCAGCGAGAATCCAGCTCCGATCAAGACTGCTGATCCATTATTACGAGGGTATCGTGGATCATTTACTTGGAAATCTCGAGATTACATCTCCGATCCACCAAATCCGAATTCATCAAAACGCTTTTGCATGCGCTTTTGTTTAAGACTCATAGCCCACATTGGGGAATATTTAAAGTGTGAAATAAGATTAATAAAGTTCATCCAACTACATAGATTAACCTGAAGGAGATCGGAGGGGCTATCATGAGCATGACATAGATAACCGCGAAACCATCATGGTTCCAAATGAGGACTTGAAGATTATGGGATGATTGATGAAGGTGAAGAGCCACCGGGAATCTTCAAGAGGAATGAAAATGTTCGTGAAGGTGATTAACAACCGGATGGGCATTGAGGCTCAGAATTCAGCTGATAAGAGCTCTGATCATTACAGAAGAAGATGAAGAGTCCTAACTGCAAGATACGAGGAATCAAAGATAACACCTAGTGATGTCACACACGGGAAAAATGCAAATGAGAAGTCAAGAGTCATGATGATGATCACGTACAACACTTGAGATGTGGGAGGAGATTCGCGCAGGATGAGTATGCAGAGGAATGGCGTAATATTGAATGCACAAGATTCACATAAGCTACATATATATGGTACAAAGAAGAGAATTTATACTGTTGTTGTTGCTTGAGCCTGCTGTGGTCAGCCGCGGGTATAGGATTGAAGTGTGAACAAGGAGGCAAGAGAGCAGAAGCAGAAATGCATAGAAGAGGAACTGTATAAAGGAAGTGAGATGGTGCACAAAGCATAAAAAAGAAGAAGAACAGACAAGTCATGTGCGCAGGAAGGAAATGAGGCAGACAAAGTAAAGAAATGCATCGCAATCGGATGAGTCCTTAAGTCATTGTTGAACATCCATCACCATAATAAGTTCCGGAAGCAAAGATTAATATTTCAGGGCGGTTGGGAGGGTGCTCGAGGATCATATCCCTATAGGTCTTCCATGGGTGCTTGAACACAGGAGTTGTAGCTCCCATCCTAAGCCGGTACAGAAACCAGGAGGCAGGTGGTGCAAGGGAGAACTTTGTTCTCTCGCTATACAAAGGTGCCTCAGATGATTGAAGTTGGCAAGCTTCCATCCGCTTGGAAAGCCGAGAAACTGTGGAGTTGGTGCTTCCTTCTAGTTGGTGCTAGAGAAACCGTGGAGTTGGTGCCTCTTAGTGGGTGCCAGAGAAAACGAGAGTTGGTGCTCTCAGTTGCTCTTCGTGCAGCTTGCAAAACAGAGGTTGTAGCCTCATTATGAGTTGGTGCTCATATGTATGATAATGTAAAGAATGTAATTATTACTTATCATATAAAGAAAAAGAGGTTTTTACCCTGTATGGGTTTCCTCGAAAAATATATGTCTCTGTGTTTCTCATATATGTGACTGATGCTCAATGTGCCAGTGTTTATTTATCTGCATTATTGTGATCATCATTCAGTGTTTCTGAAAAGAGTTTTAAAAGAAGCATAATTGTTTAAGCTCAATGACAACTGATTCACCCCCCCTCTCAGTTGTCCAACATGTTCTTCTCTCTTCCTTGATTCAACTATTCTTGTGTACCCTCTCTCTCTCTCTCTTGGCCAATCCTATACCTCACCTCATTCCAACAACTTTTGGATCCTCTTCAGTGGATTCATATCCTCTCTCACTTTTCCCCCATCTATTCATTCCCCCCATTAAGTGTTGGGGGATTCTACTCAACCATCATGTCAGACTCCATGTGCATTATCCATTTATCCATGAAAAACATCTTTATCCATAATGAGATATATTCTAGTATCTTTTTCTGAGGATATTCAACAAACTTCCTTTCATCCTCGCTGAAAGAATCAGTGTATCTGATAGCAAATGCAATTATATACCCTTCCTTCATCCGAGCCAACTAGAAATAAATGTCTCAAGTCGACTTGTTATTTGATGTCTTCAGACTATCAATATTGATATGATCCCATACCAATATCTCTTGAGGCCTAAAAGCAATATTAGTAGTAGCCTACCTCTTCAACCATTCATACAATAGACAAGGAAATTCAAAAAAGAAAATTTCTTGCATGTTAGTGTATATATATATCTATCCTTACATTGCTTCACATTGGCATTTAAACCTTGATTTTCCCATCAAGAAAAATCATCTTCCATCACATTCAACCAATATTCAATTTCCTCCCTAGATGGATACCACCTCATCACTTCCTTCATCATTTAGTACAAAATCTCCATGTCCCCACAATAGAACCATTTGTTGGATTTTCCACACTTTCATGCATCCTTATTAACGTTGGGGGGTTTAATACCGAGGGTTCATCCAGAGTTGACCAACAAAAACTCCAAGTTTTTGGGATATAAATACTTATCCAAATACTAAACAAGGTCTCACCCGAGATGCCATGAGAACCACATAGACCATATGGTCTTGTGTCAGTGATGAAGGATTAAGTACACATGAATCAATTCGAGTTGTAATTCATACATTCCATTGCATTATGATTAAAAAATAACAACATGTAACATAAACACATACATTCATTTGACACATGAACAACACATCATAAAACATGAATAATTGTCTCTTTTATTATAGTCATACAACCAGTCACATGCATACATTAAGAAACTCATCCATTGACAACAAGAACAACCCACTCTCTTATCCATTCTCCAAACCTTACATTACATAGGGCCATGTTCTTTATCCCATAATCTGTAGGTATTATAGATCCATACTCACAACTAGATACTTTACAAAACATTGTAAGACTCTTCTCAACACATGGGAAACCAACTAGCTGACTGACTAGTTAACTAAGTAACTCTTTTTCTTTTATCGTTTCTCCCTTTTATCTTCTTCTTTGCTTTGGCACTCTATCACTTTCAGTTTTTCCCCACTCACCTTGCTACAATTCCCATATGATTTTTTCACCCACATGTAGTCCATGTAGCCTCTTTGGATTTGTGGCAATCTTAACTACCTTTCCAACTCATCTTCTTACCGTTCCATGATTTCTTGTGCTTCCTGAAGTAATGATTCAAGAATATTTCCCAAAGATTATCTTCTTGATTCCAACCTGCATGTAGTGTCCTCTTAATTTTTGGCATGCATAAAAAAAACTTGGACTGACGCGCAATAGAAAAAATTGAACTAGTCCTCATTAGAAAAACTCGAACTCGCGCGTGCACCTCATGTCACCTACTACATAGTTATTGGAGTGCGTGTAAAAACTAAATAAGAACACACAACTTTGTTTATGTGCATGAGGTATTTACCCAAAATTTTGGGTGCCAACACCTCACCATTCCCTAAAGGGACGTGGATGAATATATTTCCATGGAGATTATCTTGGGGTTCCCTCAAACCTAAAGAGGAACATTTTCAGAGAACATTTTAATCAATCTAGAGCACAAATATCATGGAACTAGAGCACAAATATCATGGAACTAGAATAAAGGATTCATAACTATTTTGCATGGCTTGTTTCTTCCTCAGTAATTTTAGTTTTCCTTATGTACATCACTTGCTTTCATCTTCATATGAAAAGTGTTTTCTAACATTATTTATTACAATTCCAAAGATATGAGTTGTAATAGATTGTGGTTGTGCCTCTTGGAATAACATCAGGATGTACCATTACTATATTCAACTTATTGATAACTCTTTGTAGTCAAAATTTCGTCCTTCTCTTCTCTAATGTAGTAAATTTACGAAGCCATTCATTTTCTATTTTTTGTATGAGTGATGGTTAATTTCCCTTTATTGTATGCATTTTAGCTATTGGATTCTTTTTAAAATGTCAAGTAAACTTTATATTTCATATTTGTGAATGAATGAGAATCAAAGCTTACCACTCTCTCTGAAGTAAGTAGATACACAATATTTTCCTTTATTCCTCTACATCCTGAAATTCAAAATATTATTTCATGAAACATGGGATAAAGGTGACCAATAGAAACACATCCACTATGAGGTGTGCTAAAAAAAACTAGACTTCTTTTTATTATCGGCTCCTCAAAAAATCTTGTAATAAAACTACATTGACATAGAGCTTAAAGAATATATCAAGAAATCAAGGGATGAACCCCTTTGAACTGAGATGCTTCTCAATGTCTAGAGTGCAAAGGTTTGATCTCTAGTGGGTGCCCTAAAACCCTATTTTTATAGATAGGAAAATTTTAGGGGAGAAGAAGATCTATATGTGAATCGGTTAGAAGCCATAAAATATTGCATGGTTACTTTTTCCTAAGGGACACATTTTCTGAAGGTAATGGGAGCTATTTTCAAGGTATATTGATCAAGCTAAAAGTCATGCCTAGTTGTTCCAAGAGATGAGATAATATAGGCTTCTTCTCATGGACGTTGTCCTGTGAGGCATGTTCAGTTGATTATTAACCCCGTGTACTTGTCATAAAAAATAATAAACATTTTCTTTTTTATTTTGTATCTAATCTCTCATATCATCATTTGGAGGAGACAATTTGTAAAATTTATGTTCCTTTTTTTAAGCATTTAATTGTTGATGTGATTCTTCATCCAACACTATCATCCATTTGATTAAGACATGGGAAATTATGTTTTCCATTTTGAAGAACATAAAAAATTGTTTATTATTTATTATTTATTTTTACTTTTTTATTTATGAAAGTGCACATCTTCCTCTAATATATTACTAAGCAATTTGCATGGTGCCTCAAAACCAACTATAAAATATTGATGAGAGTGCAATTGTGGTCATCAACATCAACAATTCCATCAAACCTTATACCTCCATGTCCCTAACCCAACCTCTTCTCCTTGGCATTAGTTACAAGCTTGTTAATATCCCACTAGATCCATTAAAGTGATCAAATCCTCTAACCCATCACAACCATACAACAACTCGTATCACTACAAGAAATAATATTTATTTCTCCTAGTATAGAAAAAATATGCATATAGACATATACAGATGTATGTATCCATCTTTAACTAGTAATAATGTGTTTAAGAATTCATATTAATATTTGGTTTCTTCTTGTGTGCTTGTTATAACCGCATGCATTATTTTATTTCTCGTACTTTCAAATGAGGCAGTAATATTATACAGCCTGAGTGGGCCTAATGGTTAAGAACATGTGTTTCCTCTTAAGAGGTCACAAGTTCAAATCTAGAGGGGGGTAGGGTGTGTATACCTATATAGACTTTACTAGTCAAATTGTTGGGTGGAGGGGGGTCCCTTGTCCCACAAACAAGGGCATCTCATACACCAATTTGGTGTGTCTTGGACGTGACCTTAAAAATAGATTATTATTATTATTGTAATTTTATATTTGTTTCCATTATTTTCAAAAGAAGCGGTAATATATGGTAATTTTATGATAGTCTATAATTTTTTTATATTAACCACCATGTTACTAGTAGTACACTTATATACAACGAATATTATTTTCACTCGGTATTGGTTTTGTATATATATGTGCTTTTATATTTTTATTTCATGAGATAGAATTGTGCTAAAATAAGAAGAACAAACTAAAGCATGAATTGTTCACCACATACAATTCAACACTTATGTGATAGTGAACTATATTGAGACTAATTTGGGATTTTTAGTTTGATAAAGGTTTTTTTTTTAATTATTTTAAAAATGAATCAATATTTTTCTCATAAGTCATAGGTTATGATTATCTAGTGTTTTTCCATTTGATTGAGACATATAAGATTTCCAATATAAATAATTTGTTATGACCTTTTTACCCGAACGTTATCTTTCAAAACTAGTATACCTAGGCATAACATTTGACTTTTTTAGGGGGTTTTGGCCTAGTGGATGTCTTTTCATTTCATAATTTTGCAGTGAGTGTATTTATTTAGGCATGTCTCCTCTTTGTAACCCATTTTCCTAAAACTCCCTTCGTTATTTCTAGAATTTTTCCTTTTGCAGGAATTCCCTTTCAATTTTCTCTATAGTGTGATTTTAATCTGTAGTACACACAAATTATGCCTAATTGTGTGGTACACATGGAATATTGATTGTTACTTACAATGGTAATATGATGTAAAAATTTAAGATCCATTTAGACTCCTATCCATAATTGATCCATGAATGGGGAAAGATGGAACCATGGATGGTCTATTCATGGTTTCCGACAACAGTAACTAATATTCAATGTAGGCCATTCATGGTTTTTGGAAAGGGTTTACATGGTTCCAACTTTCCTATTCATGGTTCTGGGAAAAAGTCTACATTGTGTATAATGTACTACTAAACTATAAGAAAAAAGGGAAGGAAAAGAATTCTTGTGTGGTGGTAACATGAAATTTCCATAGTTTGTGATTGATTCAATGTCTATAGTAAGGTTTTCCAATTATACGAGTGAGGTGTCACTTCACATATTATCCATGTAGTACTCAAACATATATATGTGAACTCCTCACATGTTCATATCTAAAAAATTGATAAATATTTAAAAATATCATTGGGAAATGTTACAAAACTACGAGAGGGTTAGCCCAATGCTAATTAACCTAAACAAACCTAAACATAAAACTATAAAATCATATTCCTTCGAGCTTTTCTTCAAACTAGGGCAATCTATCCTAAATTGGAGATAAAAATGGCATAATATCTTTAATAATTGTACTTCTTTTGGAGTATGGGATTCCCTTGTTTGTCTTCAAAGTCATGTTCAACTGAAAAAAAATGACATGCTTTTTTCATGGAAATTTAGTAATCAAGATTTTGAATATCCTATACACTCATTCACTTGCTACAAACTTGCTTATGCTTGCTTACAAGAATTTTATAAAATAGAAGTGATTTTTTTCTTTGTTGTACCAAATACCAACTATTTAAATCAACAACAACTCCATCACAATAATACAACTAGAAATACAAGATGATGTTGGTTTCAAAGGTCATTCTCAGTTAGTTAGTTGTCATTATACATCCTAAGCAATTTCTCCGTCAGGTACTTCCAAAAAAAAACTCTAGGAGGTATTTGAACCCACTTCTCCTCTATAACATTACCAAAAATTAAGTTCACGGAGAAGAATTTAACACAATTTAACACCGTTGGTTGTTAGGCAATCCACATGCAGACCAAGCTCTAATAGTGGTAAAATAGATTGTTTGGTGTGATTCCTATAGAAATCACGTGTGTAAGTAAATATTGAATAGTAGGTCGGTCTCCTATTTACATGCACAACAAAACTGAATTGGGAATTTTGTTTTACTTGTAAGTACATATTTTTAACGTGATCTCCAAAATCTTCCGGCAAAAATCTTACCTCTATATGTGTGAAATCTCACCCCTGTGACATATGAGACTTCAATATTTGGTGCTTAAATCACAATGCCTTAATCAAAAAACTTATCTCCAATATTTCTTAGTCAATGAGGACAAGAATATTTCCACCGGGCATTTATTGACAACTCGATCTCAAACTTTGAATTGTATTCTACTTATAACATATATAGTATTATAAATGTAAACTAACACTACATAGTTTGAATCTTATCCATTTTCATGGAGGGATTTAGTGAAAGTAATATGGTTCCGAGGAGAGACTCGGCTACACTCAAATACTAGATACCCCTTGAGTTGTTTTATTAGCTTAGATGTAAATCTCAAAGTACACAAAAATGACCAAAGGATTTAATTTTGAAACATTAGATAGAGATGTGCAACATCCAATTTTGCAACCTAAAGGTGATATCATATCCAGGTTTAGATGGATATGTGCTAAATCTTGCAAGCATAGTATTTAGCAAATGCTTTAACATTTCACCCTATTATGAACATAACCTAAAATTATTCAAGTGGGTAAAGGTATTTAGTGGTATTGGCATAATAACTTTCTATTCAATCATATAAGTAAATTACAACCTAACACCATCATATAAGTAAATTACAATCCAACACCTATAATAAAACTCTTTGAGAAAAGGAGATATGGAAATTGAATTTCAAATACCTTTCCAATCTATAATATGATTGTTCTTGTTTAAAGGATATATTTTCACTTGAAAACACCATACCAATTCTAGATTACCTTCTTTCTAGACACCATACACACCCTAACTCTATCTTTACAAAGCTCATTTCATATTGAACTTCTAGACGTATATACAAATGTTTCAATCACACAATAAGTCTCTCCTCTTATTGAATTCCCTCTTTTACATCTAGATACAATAGGTCTCTCCTCTTATTGAATTCCCTCTTTTACATCTATATACCAAGGTTTATGTTTTACATTTATATACAATAGATCTCTCCTCTTATTGAATTCCCTCTTTTATATTTATATACCAAGGTTTATCTTATAATATATATATATTTTCATATTAAGAGGTGTGGATTCACATCTTTGTGACTACAATGCCCCCTTATCAATTAGTAAATATTCATTCAACCATATACATGTCAAGACAAATGATACAATGAAAAATAATATAATGAAGAGAAACATCCTACTAAAACACTTTTGGAAATACAAGCAATCCAAAATATAAGAAATGGAAAATGAATCCCCTAAAGCATTCACCATACATAAAGTATGAACCATATGTTTGGTATAAAAATGCCACATCTATTTTAACATTGATGAATATAGAGCTAATGTTCCTAGTAGTCCTACATCATCCTTTTTTAGTAGTCCTACATTTGTTAAACATAAAGAGGCATTGCCATTTATTATAATTCATTTTAGATTTTCAATACTAGATACTCATAAAAAACAAGTTTAGATGAAATGAAGATATGATTGTAGTTGATATTACCTTCTAATACTAAAATGAATAAGAGATATTACATACTATTACATTAATATTGCTAAAATCTCTCATTTTTCAAATTTGACAAATTGGAATTTTTTTTTCAAATATATTGTGAGTTCTCAAATTTGAATAAATACTTTTAAATAGAATGATTTTGGTTAAAAATTTATAAATATACTCACAATATTTAAATCAATAATTATATAGAAACTAAACTTATATTTATTAATCATTTTATTAGCTTAATTTTTAAGGTAAAAAAAATTTAATTGTTAAATTATTGAAACCCTAAATTTACTTTGTCCCCGAAGTGTAGCAAAAAATTCAGCTCTGTTAAAAGTTGGTGTGGTTCTAAACATTCTAACACTGCTTCGAACCCACTGAAACTACTTATGAACCATGACGGGTGGGGATCTACCATTAGGCCATGAGGCATTGGCCTTGCTCCAAGACTGTCAGGAAAGCGGATCGATTTTGACGTTGTGAGGTTATTGGAGAGTGGAACCGCATGCACGTTCCAAGTATATATTTTTATATTTCTTTGATTTGTATATCTGCTAATAACTATAAAACATATTCACACTGTAATTTTTATTAATGTGGATACACAGTAGTGTTTTATTTTTCCTTGTGTTTGACAGTTGTGGAGATTTTTTCATTTTTATCTGGTTAAATTTTATAAAATTGCTTTTGATTAGATTAGTGTGAAAATGTGGTTGATATTTTCATTTTTATCTTTTGATTAGATTAGTGTGGAAATGTGGTTGATTTTTTCATTTTTATCTGATTAAATTTTATAAAATTTCTTTTGATTACATTAGTGTGGAAATGTGGTTGTTGTTTCTTGGATTTCGAGTAAGTCTTCCAAAATCAAAATTGGTCCAATAGTATTTAGCATTATCAGCAATTGTAAGCACCCCTACCAGTAAACCTCAAACAAAAATCCCACATCGAAGATCAAAATAACATGGCTATGCCATTCAAACAAATAATTTAAGGCAGTCACACAACTCTCTCCGGCACAAAAGGCTCACACAACTCTCTCAGAGGCCGATATTCAGTTATAATATGTGGGAGGGCTCAAGTTTAGTTATATGTGTCTCGCATCAAAGCATCTCAGAGGAGGCACCATGCAAACCGCATGCAATGGATAAATATGATAAATATGGCAGTAGTGATCAATGGATTCGTGGTAATGTTGAATCTTATGAAACTTAAGACGTAAGACATTTTCTTAATCTCCATTAATTTTCCCGTAGGGATTATACCTAATTCATGCTTGCTTACCATTAAGGCTAAAGTTTAGGATGAAGTTTAAATCTGATTTTATATATATATATATTTTTTCATTTATATATTTAAAAATAAGATTTTCAAGAATAAGAATTGTAACTTTTTCACATTTTTTTCTACATTTTTTTAATATATAAAATTAAAATTTGATTAATATATATAAATATAATTTAAGTTATAAATAATGTATATATTTTTATTTTATAAAATTTCAAAATTAAAAATTGTAACTTTTTTACATTTATTCTAAAGATCTCCACAACGAACATTCATTTTTGGTAGCTTTTACCATTTTTCTTGGAACCATCTCATCAAAGTGTATGGAGTAATTCCAATCCGATTAGTGGTATAAACAAATGAAAGCACTATTTTCAGTTTTCAACGCTTAGATCATTGTTTCAATATGAAAACATTGGGGTATGCTTTTTCTCTGCACATCTAGGGTTTTGAGATATCAACGGTGTTATCTAGAGTTTTTAATAAATAGAAGTTGGATGTTTGTGTTTGGCAGGGTAAACATATTGTGTAGGGCAATTGCTAGAAGCCATGAATTAAGTTCGTCATTTATATAGAGAAAAGTCCAAGATTCAGCTAAAAGAGAGAAAATGAAAATGAGGTACTGACCACGTAGAATCTATGAATTGAGTTACAACCACATGCTCTTTAAAAAACTTTGGGAAATTTAGCAAAAATAATTATCAAATAGTACCTTAGCATAAACAGTTGCCAACGTACAGTAGAATCTCGCCTCTAAATTTATCCACTCACACAATCAATCGGGATACCAATATAATCCCTTTAATTTTCCAATTAACAATAAAAAAAATTTGAAATCGTGGAAAGAAAGATCTCATGGTATTTCTTGTCAGTGTTAGATCATCATGCTAACCAAACAAATTCTCCTTCAGTGAGTTCTTGCATTATTCAGTGCAATCAACTCCATACCAATAAATCAAGGATGACTGTGAGTTACCATAATGTTATCCTCCACTTATAGTCTAAACTCCCTTTAACTCTTTCAGTTTTATTCAATTTTGATAGAGAGTTGAGTCTCTGTTAACCAATGTCACCCAATTTAATGCTCCATACTAAATAATTTAACTCTTTCAATTTTATTCAATTTTGATAGGCAGTTAGTCTCTGTTGACAAATGTCATCCAATTTAATGAGCCATCCACTCTTTCAGTTTTATTCAATTTTGATAGAGAGTTGAGTCTCTGTTAACCAATGTCACCCAATTTAATGCTCCATACTAAATAATTTAACTCTTTCAATTTTATTCAATTTTGATAGGCAGTTAGTCTCTGTTGACAAATGTCATCCAATTTAATGAGCCATCCTAAATAATTTAGACGTTATATTCTTCATTATTAATTAAGCAAGTCATATATTAAATTATGGTTTCATTTACCGCGAAGAACATAAACGATATGGATAAGGATAATCGATTAAGAGGTGAATAAAAATTATAACGGAGTTATAATACAATACAAAGTTGATTATAATAATAAGCATTGATACATTGCAAAGTTATTGTGAATAGATGGTTAATGAGAAATATGAATATATGGAGTTTGATTCTAATAATAGACATAGTTATTGTGAATATATGGTTAATGAAAAATATAAATATACGGAGCTTATTCACTTATAGTAATATAATCATAACACATATCATTAAATAATATAAGTTTAAATTTATTATGAGACATTTAAATCATTAAATATTATTTTTAATTTTATTTTCATTAGTTAGTGTGTGACATTTTAAATCATTAAACATTATATAATTCTTAATAATGGTTATTAGAGTTAGGGTTAAAATCTTTAATTTTGTTTTTACTAGTTTGTGTGTGACCTTTTAAATCATTAAACATTATACAATTCTTAATAATGGTTATTAGGGTTAAGGTTAAAATCTTTAATTTTGTTTTTACTAGTTTGTGTGTGACCTTTTAAATCATTAAATATTATACAATTCTTAATAATGGTTATTAGGGTTATGGTTAAAATCTTTAATTTTGTTTTTACTAGTTTGTGTGTGACCTTTTAAATCATTAAACATTATACAATTCTTAATAATGGTTATTAGGGTTAGGGTTAAAATAAAATTAGGATTAGGGTTATTTTTTGTTAATGAAAACTGAAAAATATTTAAAAATGTTAATGAAAACTAAAAAAATATTTAATAATATTTTGTATTAAAGATATATTGTATTGTTATTTATCGAGGACTCTTGATTCTTGATACCTGGAATTGGCCCAGAAGAAAAGTGGAGGAATCCAAATGCTCATACATTGACTGGACAAAGGTCTTGAAATGTCAATAAGATTGGAATTGAAATTCCCCTCAGTTGATATTAGTTGACTTCGGAATGAATAAAGAACACTGATATTAGTTTGGTGTTAATTGATTATTTTAGGGTTCCATGATATGCAAATCCATGTTTAAAATTTTAAGCA
Source organism: Picea sitchensis (assembly GCA_010110895.2). Classification (NCBI taxonomy): domain Eukaryota; kingdom Viridiplantae; phylum Streptophyta; class Pinopsida; order Pinales; family Pinaceae; genus Picea; species Picea sitchensis. Next base: position 46,089 of record SNQJ01S0046996.1, on the reverse strand, counting down.
AAAATATTTAATAATGTTTTGTATTATTGATATATTGTATTTTTACTTATTCAATTATAAGAGTGATGTTCAAGTGATAATTGTTTTAAAATTAATAGGTTATTTATTTTCTTTGAAATTAAATTAATAATAATAATAAATTTAATAAAAGATTTATTTATAAATAAAATTATTTAGTTATTTATATGTACTCTTAAAAACATTCAACCATAAACATAAAATGACAACAAATATTATACCAACATGTCTATATGAAACACTAAAACCATCGTCTCCGTCTCTCTCTCTCTCTCTCTCTCTCTCTCTCTCTCTCTATATATATATATATATATAGTAATAAAAAAAACGTTGATAAAGTCTAATTTAACAATTATTAAGGGTTTTTAAAGTCCTAAATTTAATATTTATAAAGAGTTTTCGAAATAGCATTCTTGCATTTTCTTAGTGCTAAACTAGTTAATTAAACTTCTTCATCTTAACATAAATAACATTATGTTTTTTTTAGTCATAGTGGATAGTAGGTTTATAGTTCTTAATAAATATGATGTTCTTTAATGGTTTCTATCTTTAAAAATGTTAAGAGGGAAGTATAATAATATTAGGATTTAGACAATTTTTTTATGTTTATAAATTCATTTTTGGAAACTAATTATCATGATAATAATTATAATTATAATTATTTATCTTTTGTTTTGATACATTTTATAAATGATTATTTTGTTGATTAACTTAAATTGTTTAAAATAATAATAAAAATACTAACTTACAAAATACAAGTATGATTCTAAGTTTCCTTCTATGTAATATATCGCATGCGTTCAAAGTTATATTTTTGACAAATGAAACACTTAGTTAGATATTTTTTTTAAAACTATGCCAAAAATTCATTTTTCGTTATGCGCCAAATATAAACAAACCTTTTCATGTGATGAAGATGCCCCAAAATTGTAATCTGATGAAAAAATTGGGTGTTACACCGTGACAAACATAGTAATGTTGTAATGTGTCGAACATAGTAACGTCACCCTCTGTCAAACATAGTAACGTTACAATTTGTCAAACATAGTAACGTCACAGTGTCAAAAACATAAACTGACGTCACAATTGTTGTAATGTGTTGAACATAGTAACGTCACCCTCTGTCAAACATAGTAACGTTACAATTTGTCAAACATAGTAACGTCACAGTGTCAAAAACATAAACTGACGTCACAATTTGATGAACATAGCCACTTCATCATAAAGTGGATAGTAACATTGCAATGTGACAAACATTAATAGATGTCGCAATGTATCAAAAATCACCCTTCCATCATAATGTGATGAACATTTCTTCATGTTGCAATGTGACCAAGATTTCCAAATGTTGCAATGTGTCAAACATAGTAAAGTTGCAAGCTACCAAACGTAGTAACGTTGCAATGTGACAAACATAGCCCTAGTGTCAAAATGTGATGAACATAAACAAATTTCTCAATGTGACGAACATAGCCCTTTCGTCGCAATGTGACAAACATAGCCCTATCGTCGCAATGTGATGAACATAAACAAACGTCACAATGTGACGAACATAGCCCTGTCATCGCAATGTGACAACCATATCCTTGTGTTCCAATGTGACGCTTGTATCTCGACGTTGCATTGTGAATTTTTTTTTCAAAACATTACAATGGGACGAATACAACCCATAGTCGCATTGTGTTATACACTTGTCGAATGTGGAAATGTGATAGACATAGAACAACATTGGAATGAGATGAACATTTCCTCACATTCCATTGTGATGCACATATCTTGATGTCACATTGTGACCGACATTTTGAGACGTAGCAATGTGTTACATATTTCCCTATAGTCACAATGTGACGCACATATTCCGACGTCACAATGCGTCGAACATAATAACGTTCCAATATACCAAACATAGTAACGTTGCAATGTGACGAACAAAACCTTGTCATCATAATGTGATGAACATATCCTTGTGTTCTAATGTGACACATGTATCTTGACGTCTCATTGTGAAAAACATTTCCAAGCATTGCAATGGGACAAACACAATCCATTGTCGTAATGTGGTGTACACAACCGAATGTGGCAATGTGACAAACATAGAGAAACATTTCAATGAGATGAACATTTCCCAACATCGCAATGTGATGAACATATCCCACAATCAGACTATGAGAAACCTATTCCAACACCATGATGTGATAATAAAAAATCTTCATCATAATTTGATGAACATAACTTTACGATCTCATGTGACGAACAAAAGTTGATGTCACAATGTGACGAACAAAATCTGATGTCGCAATGAGACAAACAAAACATGATCAACTTTGTAATGCACTAGTGCCATAGTAAATTATGGTTAGATATAATCAAAATGGCCCGCCATAATCAAATCCACATGGTCAACAAACGAAAGTTGTGGTCATGGTCAACCATAATAAACCTTCGTCAACCACAGTCAACCATGGTGATGGTCAACTACAATCAACAATGGTGAAGGACAACCACGATCAATCATAGTCAACCTTTCCTTCCTAATGTCAACCAAGCTCTACCAAAGTTAACGATGCTCATAGTCAACCATAAGAAACCATGGTCATGTCAATCATAGTGAACCATGCTCATTGTCAAGTGATGTATTATTGTATTAATAATTTAACATCTTACATTATACATTAAAGTATTAATATTTTAGTTTTTACATTTTATTAATGCAATAATGTATTATTAATGTAATAATACTTTAATAATGTATTGCCAATGTATTACCACTTTATCAGTGTATTAATAATTCAATAACATTTTAATGTATAAATGCTTTAGTAATGTTTTAATTATTGTATAAAGTGTATTTTTTCTATTATTACTCTAATAATGTATTATTAACATATTACTTTATTAGTGTATTAATACTCTAGCATTGTATTAATTAATCTTGTATAAATGTGTCAATTAATTCATACCTTACATTATTAATGTATCAATTAATTAGTACTTTACATTATACATTAATGTATTAATAATTTATTATTTTTTTCAAATATTAATATGTTAGCAATGTATTTATTAATACATTTAATATGTTAAATGTATTAAATTTTTAAAATGTATTTTTTTTGTATTGTTTCTCTAATAATGTATTATTAATGTATTATTTTAATAGTGTATTAATACTTTAGCACCGTATTAATTAATATTGTATAAATGTATTAATGAATGAATACATTACATTATTAATGTATCAATTAATTAACACATTATACATTAATAGGTTTCAATGTGATGCACATATCCTAATGTCACATTATGAAATACATTTCCAGACGTAGCAATGTGTTGTTTATCTCCTTTTCATTGCAATGTCACAAACATATCTTGAGTTCGCAATGTGCCAAACATTTCCAAACGTTGCAATGTGTAGAACATAGTAACGTTGCAATCTACTTACCATAGAAATGTTGCAATGTGACGAACATACCGTCATGTTTGAATGTGACACATGTATCCCAACGTCACATTGTGACAGATATTTCCAAACGTCACAATGAGATGAACAAAACCCATTGTTGCAATGTGATATAAACAACTGAATGTGGAAATGTGACAAACATAGACCAACATTGCAATGAGACAAACATTTCCCAACATCACAATATGATGAACATAGCCCACTATTGGATTGTGACAAACTTATTCCAATGCCATAATGTGACCAAAAAAATCCTTCGTCATAATTTGATGACCATAATATTACAATCGCATGTGACGAAGAAAAGTTAATGTCACAATGTGAGGGACAAAAGTTGATGTCACAATGGGACGAACAAAATCTGATGTTGCAATCTCACGAACAAAACATGATCAACATTGCAATGCAGTAGTTCCATAGTAAACTATGGTTAAACATAATCAACATGGACCAACATAATCAGATCCACATGGTCAACGAAGGTCAGTTATGGGTATGGTTGACCATAATAAACCCTGGTCAACCATAGTCAACCATGGTCATGGTCAACCATAGTGAACCAAGATCATTGTCAATTAATGTATTAATGAGTTAATAATTTGAAATGTTACATTATGCATTAATGTATTAATAGTTTATTTTTTATGTTATATTAATGCAATAATGTATCATTGATGTAGTAATAATTTAATAATGTATTGCTAACGTCATTAAGGTCAATGGTTAACCATAATCAACATGGCCAACCATAATCAGAACTGCATGGTAAATGAAGGTCAACCATGGGTATGGTCGACCATAATAAACCCTCGTCAACCATGGTCATGATCAACTACAGTCGACTATGGTGAAGGATAACCACGATCGATCATAGTCAACCTTTCCTTCCCAAAGTCAACTAAGTTCTACCTAACCATAAGAAACCATGATCATGTTCAACCGTAAGAAACCATGATCATGGTCAACCATAAGAAACCATGATCATGGTCAACCATAGTGAACCAAGGTCATTCTCAATTAATTTATTAATGTGTTAATATTTTAACATGTTACATTATATATTAATATTTTAATACTTTAATTCATCATTAAGGTTAATGTATTTCTACTTTATTAATGTATTACTTTATTAGTATAGTAATACTTTATCATTGTATTAATTAATATTGTACAAATGTGTTAATTAATTAATACATTACATTATTAATGTTTCAATTAATTAATACATTAGATTATACATTAATGTTAATTAATAATTTACACAACAGACTGATAATTAACTGCGCTCTAGGGTTTGCCTAGGGTTTGATCACTGATGCACTGCGCACATGTACATCCTGGCATTTCTTGTTCCCCTTTGTTCATGACTGGTGCACCGGTCCTACCACACTCTCTGACACATTAAGATGACATAAGACCAAGGGATGAAAACTCCCTCTTATTGGAACGCAGTTGCACATGATTCATAAAGCTCTAGAATAGGATGGTCTCCCTTTGAACCCCCACAACATCTTAGGGACCAAATCCTGCATGAAGAGACTCGACAAGATAGGAGCACGAGCATGGATGTAGAATCGCTGCATCCAAAAGATTCTCGAACCTGGATACCGGGTAAATGCATCCCACAGACACCTACGGTGCCAAAATATGTCATCAAATCAGCCAAGGTAGGAGAGCATACATAGTTTATGAGGGACCATGCACTCATTGGAAAATTTATAGGTCTCTGGCCATCTAAATGGGACCTAGCTCACTGGATCAAAACCTGGTGGACTCTGAAAGGAGACTATGAGCTCTAGCTAAGTTCCAAAGGTTTTTTCATAGTAATATTCTATAACTTAGAGGACAAAGAGAGAATATTTGAAGGAGGACCATACTTCTATAAATCAGCAGGTATGTACTTGCAATTTTGGATGGACTGCTTCAGCCCTGTAAAGGAAAACTTCGCCTACGCCCTAGTTTGGATCCGACTCTATTCTCTGCCACAAGAGTTCTATCTAGAGGAGATATTAGCGGGCATAGGAAACACTCTAGGCAGGCATGTCAAATCCTCAGAAGCCACCAAACAAAGAAAATATACCTCCTACACAAGAATATGTGTCCACATGGACATATCGAAAGCCCTACCAGGTACGATCACACTAGAATACCAGGATGAGGAATGGACAGAGACCATAGACTATGAACACATACCATTTCGTTACAGGAAATGTCATGAACATGGGCATCTCTTCAGGAAATTCCCCCTCAATGCCCCAGACAAACTTGAAATGGAGGAGAAAATGAAAGAGGGTTTCACACAGGTTCAAAATCGTAAAAATCAAGCTCAGAAGAAAATCCATGAAGGAGGAGGAAGAAAAAACTCCAATGCCAACTCATTTGACTCCCTTAATCAGCTTCTAGAGGTAGAGGACATCAAAAACCTGCACCTCTCTGCAGACATGGATAACACTAAAAACAAGGAGAAGCAACAAAACAAACCACAATAAGAACAAAAAATCAATATAGAATCGCAACCCCCTTTGATCCCAGGAAAGATCCCATAGATGGACGAGGACAAAACAATGGATTTGAATGAGCAGAAGTTGGCAGACATAGATCTGGATAAGCTAGAAGAAGCGCTAAAAAAAAAGGATCTCCAAACCATCTCAGATGATCAACTCAGGAAATTTCATAAAGTATTCCTAGATTCTACAATAGAAGCCATTTCCAGGCTAGGTATAGGTGTTGATCCAAACCCAGACCCAAGGAAAATCAACAAGAGAACAAAAGACGAGGACGAAAATCTGCACAACAGTTGATAAAGGAGGCAAGCAACTATGTGATCAACTCGGGACAAGTCCAACGTCTCTCAGAAGGTTCCTTCTCTCACCCCCCCAACTGTTAATGATGAAAATCATTGCATGGAACATTGGAGGCTTAAATGGAATATCCAAGAAAAGGATTCTTTGAAACTGTATAAAAGATGAAGACCCGGACATCCTACTACTGCAAGAAACAAAATGCACAGGACCTATAGAGAAAGACATATTCAGAAGATGTTGGAGGAAAAGGAAACATTACCATATAGACTCGAAAGGAGTAGCAGGGGGACTTGCCATTATTTGGAATCCGACCACGGTGATACTGGATCAAGAACTCTCCACATCAAACACACTAACCGCCCACTATAGAGCAATAGGATCTGACAAAGATGGAATAATCACCATTGCATATGACCCTCAGAGAAGCCAAGAAAAACATATCTTCCTCAGAAGCATGGCTTATCTGGTATCTCTCATTGGACAACAACGATGGATCATTGTAGGAGACCTAAACATCATCCTCACCCTTGAGGAAAAAATAGAAGGGAAGAAATACCTAGAGCAGGACAACTCAAAACTCCAAGAACTCATAGACAACCTCAAATTGGTAGGTATTGAAATAGGAAATGGCACTTCACCTGGTCCAACAGGAGATCAATCCCTCAACAAATTCCTAGTAGAATGGATTGTTTCCTCATCTCAGAAACCCTTTTGTTAGAAGGTTCCATGGTAGAAGCCAACATTCTCCCAAAATCAAGGTCAGACCACTGGCCATTGCAGTTATGGATAGATATGATAGCCATTCCAAAGCTCAAACCATTTAGGTTCAAAAAATTCTGGCTAACCCACCCAGACTTCCAAGAACTGTCCCAACAATGGTGGGATAATGCAAAGATCTATCATGGGACCAAAATGTACAGATTCCAACAGAGGCTAAAAAACTTCAAGCGCCAACTGTGCCAATGGAACAAAGACACATTTGGAAATATCTTCTATGATCAGAGAGAGATGGAACAAAAACTTGAAGACATACAGAAGAGAAGCATAGAAACAGGTCATATAGATGCCTGACAATAGAAGGAAGAGGACACCCTCAAAAGGCAGCTGGAAGAAAGATACAAACAATAGGAAATACTATGGAAGAAAAAATCTTGTGTGTAGTGGATCAAAGAGGGCGACAAAAATTCCAAATTCTTCCACATATCTGGAAGAAAACCAAGGTAACACCATCCTATCATCAACCGTATCACAAAGCTGGAAGAAAACCAAGGTAACACCATCCTATCCTATATGGACATAGAATTTGAATTGTGGGACTACTACAAGAATCTCCTCTCAGAACCCCCCACAAACAAAACTCTAGCAATTGAAAGGATCACTCAAAACATCCCAACCTTAATTTTCCCAGAACAAAATGAGGCTCTCATGAGGCCCATAACACAAGCTGAAGTTGATCAAGTAGTACAGAGTCTCCCTAAAGGAAAGACACTAGGTCCAGATGGCTTCACCACTAATTTCTTCCGCCATTGCTTGCCCATGATCCGTGAAGAAGTATGGTTAGTAGTCGAGGAATCCAGGGTCTTAGGCAAATTCCTCCCTGCACTAAATGCTACTTTCCTAACCCTCATACCCAAGGAAGAAAGAGTCACCAACCCAAATAATTTTAGGCCCATAGTGCTATCCAATGTGATCTACACAATCATATTTGAAAGTCATAGCTCTGAGGCTAAAACCCATTCTCCCCTTCATCATGTCTAAAGAGTAGATTGTATAAGTAGAAGGAAGGAAAATTTTGGACAATGTCATCTTGGTTCATGAAGTCATACACTCTCTCAGGAGCACTCGCATTCTAGGTATGCTTCTAAAACTAGACCTCTCAAAATATTTCAATAAACTAAGTTGGAACTACATGAAATCCCTTTTGGAAGCCTTTGGCTTTAGCAGTGTTTGGATCTCCTAGATATTGAACCTCATATCCTCTACCTTTTTCTCTATCCTGGTCAATGGAGTTTCCTCTCAACCGTTCACACCTTCCCAAGGAATAAGGCAAGGTGACCCGTTATCCCCTTCCTTTTTGTAATAATGGTTGAAGGCCTTAGCCACTACATCACAACTTCCATCTAGAATGGCTCGCTTCAAGGCCTTAATCTATATGGCCTCCAACCAGTCGCCTCGCAAAACCAATCTATTGACGACACCATGCTCCTAAACACCCCCACTGCTCAGGAAGTGGGAAAGCTACGAACCATTCTTACGGGCTTCAACAAATCCTCGAGAGCCTCTTTTAACCTAGACAAATCTCAACTTTTCTTCTTCAACGTGCCTGTACCGGTTCAGCAACATATCTCTCGCCTATTAAAAGTACCAATATGCTCCCTACCCTCACAATACTTGGGACTGCCACTTTCAGACTCAGTCTCTCGCAACATCTCCTGGGACTCCCTTCTATTCTCAATCTCCAACCATCTCAACAACTGGACTTTTCGCTCTCTCAACCTTCCATCTACACTCACTCTCCTAAAATATATGCTTCAAGCCATCCCAACCTATCTCTTCTCAGGCTTTGCTTCTCCCCAGTCTATCATAAAAAGAATAATAAACCTCCAAAGGAAGTTCCTCTGGCATGGTCATGATCCAGACAAAAAATGGGCTCTGGTCAGCTAGGAAAAAGTCTGCTAACCAAAATCTATAGGAGGCCTGGGCCTAAGGGATCCAGGCAAATTAAACAGTACAATGGGGGAAAAAACTTCGTGGTGCTGGATCAAATCCCCCTTAGAGCTTTAGACCAATATTTGGAAATAGAAATAGACTCCAAACATCCCTCAATATCACCTAATTCAATTGAGGGACAAAATCCAGGGATCCAACATCTGGAATGTGGCTTGGAAGAATCTCACTTTAGTTCAAGAACATTCCTTTTGGGAAATCGAGAATGGTCAGAGCGCTCTCTTCTGGAAGGATTCCTAGAAAGAGATGCCCCCCTTCATTCTGAGGATAATCGAAATTCCTACATGGATCACATTCATAATCTCCCCTCCCTCAAAGTGGCAGATCTCTAGACGAAATCCTCCATTAGCACCCCATGGCGCAAATGGAAAGAGACTACTCAGGAACTTCACGTGGAAGCAGATTGCAACTTACAACTGTGGAAAGAAACGCTCCAACAAAGGAAAATTTGGTTTAGTTCAGACCCAGACATCCTCAGATGGGGATACACTCCCAATGGAAACTTCACACTCAAAGAAGGGTACAATTTGCAGGAAAACTTTCAGAACAACAAAAGAGAGAATATTTGGACTACAATCTAGAAATCTAAACTTTGGCCAAAAATATCAACCTTTCTCTGGCTAATGGTACAAAAAAAAATCCTAACTTGGGATAACCTAAGAAGAAGAGGCTTCATAGGACCCTCAATCTACCACTTGTGTCAGTTGCAGGAAGAAACCATGGAACACCTCCTCAACCACTCCCCCTACAACAAAATTATCTGGACCCAGGCGACCCAAATCATGAGAAGGACCAATAGGGAGAGAAACAACATTACCAACACTTTAAAAAATTGGGGTGATGGATCCTACAAAAGTCCCATCCTAAACAGAATCTGGAAAATTCTACCTGGTTTCCTAGTCTGGAATCTTTGGAAAGAAATAAATAGAAGAACGTCTCACTCTTAGGTCTCCCCTCCCCTTACCCTCTCGACATTCATTCACGAGAACATCTAGGAAACTCTCAAACTTCAACCCTGGAGCCCCCATGAAACCTTTGTTCTAAGCTCTTGGAATCTCACCCTAACCCCAACTCTTTCCTCCATACATGCTCCCCAAGACTCATTTCCCAGTCCCCACTCTTGGCTTCTCTTGCCCTGGGATTCCATAAATTCAATTTTTATGGTGCTTCCAAGGGAAATCTTGGCTGATCAGGATATGGAACCATTATTCGGGACATCGAGGGCCAAATACAACACCTAATGGCAGCAAATCTAGGTCATGATACAAATAACTTGACATAAATCTAGGGATTGATCAAAGGGATACAAATGGCTATTGAACATAATCTCTATAGTCTAATAATAAAAGGGGACTCCAAATTCATCATCAGCTTGGCCACCAAAATCATCACTGGAAAGGACCCGGAAAGAATCACCCCCAGTTGGCATCTCCTTGGGCCCCTTAATAGCTTGAAGGCTCTTCTGAGACCCACCCTCACTNNTTCAATGACTAGCATTCACTGCAATTCAATGGAGGTGCGACAAGCACCATGAGGCAATTTAAGAAATCCTCATGCTAACCAAGCCATGTGTACCTACACCACGCTTGCCGTCATCTCGACCCTAATGGCACCTGCTCACGTCAATTCGTGAAGTTTTATGGAGGCCGGGATGATGGACCATTGTTTCACTCCTCCTTGGCACTTAGCTTGTCTGCTCCTTGGCCTTCTCCGAATTTTCCACAACGTCTCTGCTCTATGCCCACCATTGCCTTCTCTGGTTCAGCTCTCCCAAGCCTGCAACATGCCGAGGGAGCGAGGAAAATCCAAGCGAGGCCCACTATATTACAATGCCTACA